>JAODKC010000095.1:29222639-29255427 GCA_026777985.1 Mormyrops attenuatus | reverse complement strand
TACAGTACTGGGACCCCAAGATCATCAAAGACTGTTTAAAATTGTTGGATGCTATGCCAAATCACATCCAAAAAAGGTCATATTATATATTGAAATGTCGATATGTTGAATTTGGTTTAATTAATTTGCACAAGGGTGTATTTCGTGTAGTACATGCAGCATTCTTGGGAATGTGTGTGATTTTTACAAACAGTAACAGTGATTTACACAGACAGATTACCAATTATTAATTATGATTTTTTAAAATAAATTGAGCACTTGAGTGTGAGGTTATCCTTGACGCACATGCTTCTTGGTCACATGGTTTTCAGACAGAGCGCACTCTCGCCATTATTTGACTCTGGGCCTGTAACATCTTGTTATCTGTCACTTCCCAGGGCAGCATAAATCATGAGGAGAAGCTCCTGCTCTGGCTTCTCAGAGGCAGTAGATTAAGGACAGACTTTTACACTGAAGGATCCTGGGACGGTCCCCTCAAAAGCACTAGCAACAACAAAGAATACGTAACTCCAGTTAATCCAGTGAAAGAGCAAACTGGATGAGAGGCCTCCACTATGGGCCTAGTGAATTTACAGGCCTCTCTATCCCTCCATGCCATCTGGGATCAGTTCCGGGCCTCTGCTGTGGGTTTAGGTGCAGATATCAGTCGGCACTCGGCCCGATACGTGATTCAATGCTGAAAAGATCTGAACATCCTCTGTCAAATTCTCAAGTGCCCACTAGGAACACATATCTCTACTGCGGAATAAGCACCAAATAAAAGTTTTTAACAATAACATCAGAAAATAGGTTTCTATCAAATCTCAATGAATGTACAAAAAATGCTTCATTATTTCACATTCTTATGTGTGGGGCTGCGGAGCTTTTAAAGCGAACAGCTTCATAAACTCAGCGGCACTCAGGTTAGCACTGATGCTTCAGACTCACACCTACACCCCAGCTCAGGGGGTGTGCAGTTCACCTCGTACCATTGAGTTTTCCTCCCATGGTCCAAAAACATGACTGTCTATGGGCTCCACTCTGACCAGGATAAACAGTTCGGAGATGGACAGCTGGAAGTTATTAAAGCAATTCATGGTGTCAGCTGGATATTGCAAGATAAGGTACATGGCAACCGAAGTCTGTACAGCCGTATTACCTAAGTGTGATAAACAGGCAGCGTGAAACGGGAATTTCCTCTAGTAAAAAATGAATCCAGCATCAACCAGCACCTTAATTGTGGGAGGATTATCAGTGAGAGGGCAGACTGATCATTAACCCGCCTCAGGCTGACTGTTGACACTGCAGTGATGTTTTCCCATCAATAAGCGTGGTGGTAAAATCCTCCACGTGTCCTCATCAGGAAGAGGATTGGAGGAAAAATACAAGATGTAGAACAGCCACAATTTCCTAAAAAGGGGGTTTATCTGCATGGGCGGTCCAGACTGACCCACAGCAATTCACTTTAATGAATCAAGAAGTTTGGCTGCATCATATTGTTTATGGGAACCAGCCCTAAGCCTCCATTATACTGTATAGGGGAACCAGCCCTAAGCCTCCATTATACTGTATAGGGGAACCAGTCCTAAGCCTCCATTATACAGTATAGGGGAACAAGCCCTAAGCCTCCATTATACTGTATAGGGGAACCAGTCTTAAGCCTCCATTATACTGTATAGGGGAACCAGTCCTAAGCCTCCATTATACTGTATAGGGGAACCAGCCCTAAGCCTCCATTATACTGCATAGGGGAAACAGCCCTGAGCCTCTATTATACTGCATAGGTGAACCAGCCCTAAGTCTCCATTATACTGCATAGGTGAACCAGCCCTAAACCTCCATTATACTGCATAGGTGAACCAGCCCTAAGCCTCCATTATACTGCATAGATGAACAAGCCCTAAGCCTCCATTATACTGCATAGATGAACAAGCCCTAAGCCTCCATTATACTGTATAGGAGAACCATTCACTTTAATGAATCAATGAATCAAGAAGTTTGGCTGCATCATATTGTTTATGGGAACCACCCCTAAGCCTCCATTATACTGTATAGGGGAACCAGCCCTAAGCCTCCATTATACTGTATAGGTGAACAGCCCTAAGCCTCCATTATACTGTACAGGGGAACCAGCCCTAAGCCTCCATTATACTGTAAAGGGGAACCAGCCCTAAGCCTCCATTATACTGTATAGGAGAACCAGCCCTAAGCCATTATACTGTATAGGTGAACAGCCCTAAGCCTCCATTATACTGTATAGGGGAACCAGCCCTAAGCCTTAAATTATACTGTATAGTATAATTTAGTATATTATGTATATATTATACTAGTATGTATATGGTATGTATACTATAGTATGTATAGTATAATTTATAATTTACAGGGGAACCAGCCCTAAGCCTCCATTATACTGCATAGGTGAACCAGCCCTAAGCCTCCATTATACTGCATAGATGAACAAGCCCTAAGCCTCCATTATACTGCATAGATGAACAAGCCCTAAGCCTCCATTATACTGTATAGGAGAACCATTCACTTTAATGAATCAATGAATCAAGAAGTTTGGCTGCATCATATTGTTTATGGGAACCACCCCTAAGCCTCCATTATACTGTATAGGGGAACCAGCCCTAAGCCTCCATTATACTGTATAGGTGAACAGCCCTAAGCCTCCATTATACTGTACAGGGGAACCAGCCCTAAGCCTCCATTATACTGTAAAGGGGAACCAGCCCTAAGCCTCCATTATACTGTATAGGAGAACCAGCCCTAAGCCATTATACTGTATAGGTGAACAGCCCTAAGCCTCCATTATACTGTATAGGGGAACCAGCCCTAAGCCTTAAATTATACTGTATAGTATAATTTAGTATATTATGTATATATTATACTAGTATGTATATAGTATGTATACTATAGTATGTATAGTATAATTTATAATTTACAGGGGAACCAGCCCTAAGCCTCCATTATACTGTACAGGGGAACCAGCCCTAAGCCTCCATTATACTATATAGGGGTAAAAATCCATACTTGTGTCTCAGTTGAGGTCTGAGGTGGACTAAGAGTCCCACTGCTGACACATAGCCAAGAGTTACACGTGAGAAAAATGAGTGCTGATATCTATTCCCCTGAGGAGGTGATGGTTCAGCTTAGCTATTTATCTGCCCCTTTGCCACACTCTCACACTCATAAAACACCTGAGGAGAGACAGCTGTGCGGCTGGAAAACATGTATGAAGCAGCAGCAGCAGCAAACGGTCAGCTCACATCTGCTCCTCACCCTTGTCTGTCAGCCCTGGGAACAGATCCTCCCGGAAACCGAGCGGGACCGTGGAGCCGTGCCCAGACCTCAGCAGCGGGGCTACCATTCAGACGGGACCGTGTAGCTCCGAGCAGATGCCACTTAAAACAACACACATAGAATAGAGGATCTATAAGTCTGTCTGGCAATCAACCACTCCACAATCAAGAGCACTAAGAAAAAGCTATAATATCTAGTCATAGTATTCAAGGAAACAAAGAAAAAATAATCCTAGGTCCATCTGAGGAACCAGCAACTGACCATGTAGAAACACAACCCAGGAGACAGAAAAACGCTGTTTCATAACTCACAGGACACCAAGGACACGGTGACCTTGGCGAAAGTAACAACACAGCTTCTACGGAAACTTGACCTGACTTTGTAAAACTTCACCCCTCCCCATAGCAATTAGCCCACACTCCAAAGTCATGCTCCCAGGTGTGGGACTGAAAACACTGTTAAACTTTCCTGACTCTCCTTATCAGCATATTTCATTCTTACTTCTGTTTTGCTCTCCAAAACACCTGGAGTCTTGTGTATTAGGAATTCTGGTGTCTTTTCAGTATGAGAGACTCCTTTCATTAACAGAAGAAGACTCTCATGCTTCCTTAAATATTTATTATTGTTATCATTGTTAATTATTGTTTATTGTCAGTAGTTGTTCGATATCAGATTTTTGGCACATCCGCATGGATGCCCTTCTCCGCAAAATTGTTCATTCTGACTTTTTCTAGCCCCTTTATGTCCAACACTAAGGACACATCCCAGAATGTACACTGAGTCAGTAGGAAGCAGAGTGGAGGAGAGGCTGGGGAACAGGCCTGACAGAAAGTAGTCACCCACACTTCTCCTTTTTAAAAGTGACAGTTATGGCCTAGTGAAGCCCCCCTCAGAAGGTTTTGGAGGAAGCCCACGCATGTTGGTACCAAAAGTCACAGACCAATAATTCCGCCTTTACCAGGATGACATGACACAATAACAACCCCATGGAGTGTTAACCCAGCTGAGAACCCAACACAGTGCACAGAAGCTCTTCATTTTTCCCCGAACACTGAACACAGCTCACAATTAGTGCCTCACTAGATGACAGACTGTCTAAAAATCATATGTACCACCACTAGATGGATACCTTCCTGTACACTCAATACACTACAACTGCTCTCCATCAATATTAAATTCAATGAACTGAATCAATATATATGGAGCGTTTTCACATAATGGCAATTTAATTTCACACTGAAATATTATCAGTTAGATATTATTGCAATTCTTAAATTACAAAACACCTCTTCACTGTTACAGATCAATACAGCAAAGCACTAGATGAGTGACCGTTGTGCTTATCTTAGTAAGCAAGACATAAGAAGGTGCCTAGAGACTCAATGAACAATAACGCACAGAGAAACATCAACACGCAGACCAGCACAGTATATAAACTGTGTCCTCTTTACTGATATTGTGTAATACTGGGATTTTTTTGCATTTTCACAGAGGAAACAGCCTTAAACCAGAACGTGGTCAACAGCAATTGATTAAAAAAAATATATATAAATAATGGTGATAATAATAATAATAGTAAATGTTCTCACGCAGTTTTTCAGAATGGACCCCAGGTGAGCACTTAGGCCTATAGTCAAACTGCTATCCCTCTGCTAACTTTTTTTCTCCATTTTCTCGGTTTTCTGGGTGTGCAAGCTGAGGCAACGTCTGTGTTTATACAAGCAGGCTGCTGTATTCCTGGTGGCTGGAGAAGGGATAGGCATTGGAGAGGGAGGCGCGAGGGGTGGAAAATACCGGTGACCAAAATACAAACACGGCAGGGCATTCTGAGCCGTTCAGGGTCAGCAGGTGGCGTGGTAATTAAAGAACTGAACTCTCGTCCACATTCAACTCCACCCCCTCAGAAAAAAATTCACTTTAGAAAAACACATCCGTAAGCCATCCGACCAAAGGGGCAAAAATAAAATTAAGCTTCGAAGCCCCTCGAGAGAGTGGTGCCCGTTTGGCAAACAGGCCATGTAAATATTGGACAGCTGGCCTATAGACCAGGAGCTCCGCCAAAGGGTGTACAGAGAGAATCCTCACTGCTGACCTACAGACAGCGTAACAGGCTGGCCACTTGCTTCATGGGGGGGAAAGCCACACTTTAAATCTTATGAGATATACCTACTTTAATTAAAATGCTTTCAGAGAAATAGGAGATTCTTTCTCAAAAGGTACAGGAGCAGGAGCCCTGACTGGACGTGGGAATGGTCAGAGAGTAAAACAGGGACCGCATTTGAGAAGGAGCACACAGGGCAGGAGACACGCCTCAGTGCCATGGCAGCTCTACTCTGTCCCAAAGGCTCTCGGGGCATCACACTCCTAAGGAGAGGAGGTGTGCCCACGGAGCAAAGCGCTGCAGTCACCAAGCTACATCACTGGCGCGGAGCTCGAGCCTGAGGGTGAGCTGGTCCACACCAGCATGACCATGCATCTCTACCTACACGACTGTTCTACCATGAGCCAAAAAGATTTCAGGAGAGTAACTCTATTAAAGCTGACGTTATGCTATAGCTTGGTTTCCCATCATGTACTAGAGTGCTAATCTGAGACTGTGGGCCTGTCTGAAGCAATGCAGCACCACCAATTTACAAATATTTATGCTAATTTCCAGATTTCCAGAACACTCCAAAGTCGGTCCTAACTGACACTATGCAGTTATAACGCTGGTCATTTTTGTTGCATGACATAAGTGTAAATACAAGTCTGCGTGAGAGTCTGCCACATATGAAACCTCTGTTCATCTGATTATCAGTCAACACACCAGAAACCCAGGTAGTAAATGACTAAAAGAGTTTGACATGGAGATAGACCAACGGCATTTTGGACTGCATGATGAGAGAGAAAGCAACAACATGTTTCACTCTGCATTTTAATGCGCATGACATTCCTTTTTGTTTCTCCTGCAATCAAGGAGTGCAATTTATGCACCCCTGTAGACGACTAAAGCACAGCGAGACAGAACCTCAGAGCTTGCCTGTACACATCCCCCACCATCCAACATGTCATCAGCCTGTGTAAAGTGAGGTTTCATGAACCCTAACCAGCCTCGAAGGTCAGGCCGTGTTTTACTAAGCTGCAATTGGCTGGTTTCTACAGAGCAGAACAGTTTCACCTGGAAACATTATTAAACCTTACGTGGGGGAAAAAATCAGTTTAGAAAAGCACTTCTCCTGTCCAATGTATCTTGCAGCTAAACAAAAGATGGTATCAATGGAGATGCCATTAAAAATGATCACTAAATTGCCAAAAATTGTAACATCAGTTGCGACTGGGTTCATTTACAATGTAGTATTCAATTACAACAATTTCAGAAGTACAGCAAATTAATAAGCAGGCCCTATCTTAATACTGGCTTTCAGAAGTACTTCAGTGTTAAATTTTTTCTTAGATTATTGCCTTACGAATAGTGCATACATTTCTCTATACAAGTATCTTCATTTGCATCATATATGATTGCTTTTTAAACATTTTTGTGTACAATTTGGCATGAATTAACTTTAAACAGATTTCTTTCATTTAATTAGGCTTAAGCTTTGCACTCTCACCAGCACAATCCCAGTTAAGGCTTTTGCAAACCCAAACAAAGAAAGCAAGCACATGAGCCCACAGGAGTTTTCTACAAAGCTAAAATGCAACGTTTCTGGAAAGGAAAGAATATTCCATGGACATCCGTCTATCTTTCATAACCACTTATCCAGCATAATGATGTTCGGAGGCTGGAGCCAGTCCCAAGAAGCACGAGGTACGTCAGTCCATTGCAGAGCACACTCTATTATACTGAATTTCTCTACAAATCACTCCGAATTCCTCGAGTGACCTGACCACTACGTTTATACGCAGATGTCACACACTGATCTTTTTTTTTTTTTTTAAAAAAAAGGTTATATAAATATAGCTATGATATAATCCAACCTGAAATGTATGGATATTTCAACGAAAGAGTGACACCTGCCAAAGTTACACCATAACCACCATTAACTAACCAAGCAGACTGACAATAAATAATCATCGTAATGTAATCATCGACTGAATTTCTCATTGTCCATTGTCTGACTGTACAACCATATTCATTAATAAATAAAAGTAGAAAGCAGGCAGTAGAGAGTCTTTAAGCACAGGCAGTATGCATGCCCAATATTTACTAATAACGATGCCCTAGGGTATAATGAAGGCAAATGTGAACAGAGAAAAGAAAAGGGGAGGAAAAACTGCAGTACAATGCTGGTCATGTTCCTGGAAACACCCGCCCCACGCTTGTGAGATACGCTTCCAGTGCCGCAATAAAAACACTGACACTGAGACGGTGAGGGGATCGCGGCAGTGCTGCACGGGCTCCCGGCCGCCACGTCTCATTTCAGACGGTGCTGCGTGAAATTAAGCATTGTGGACATTTCACGGCATGCTAGAAATGTGAGACAGGGAGCTTTTAACGTGGCAAACTGTGTTTATTTGCGGCTGCCTCGCGTCTCCGCAACATGGCGGACAATGACACAATGGTGCTAGTAGTAATAGTAATAGTAGTAGTAGTAGTACTAATAATAATAATACTAATAATAATAATAATAATAATAATAATACTCACCATTTGATGGTGGTGGCTGTATGGGATATTTGTTTCTTGAAAAAAGGCACTAAGTGCAGTCTAAACAAAAAGAAAACAAATTACCTAGTTACAAAATATCACTATATTGTGCCTTTCCTTCAGGGGTTTGGATAATAAGGTCATTATTTAGATAACGCGCGCAAATCATTAAAAATTATTTTCAAAACGTGCCGTTCACATCATTCTTCTGTTAACTGTGTAGTATTGCTTACTAACCAACAATCAAAACTGCACTACTGTTCATTTCTGAACAGGGATCTCCTGCTGGGTTACACGGAAACGCTTTATGCTATTTACAGTTAAGTACAGTCGTACGTACAGCTCCACGTTTAATTTTTTATTGTAATGCAACGATCAAATATCTAAAGAAAAACATATATATGTATAATATATATGCATGAATAAAATATTTTACATAATTCATGACACAAACCAACAAGCAACATGGCAATCCGATTTAAGTCATGAATACACTGTCACATCCACAATATACTAGCTTGCTAGCTCACTGAGTGTCTTTACCTCGAACTGCCAATGTGCCGCTTGTAAAAGCTGCTTCGCCTGGTCCGCCGCACATCCCGCTGTCAGGACAAACTGGTTTATCATTACTTGGTGCTTCAGTTCGTCCATATTTGCCGGAGCAGATTTTCTAAGCGTGTATTTAGCGTTGAACCTGGGGTTCAGTCTTTGTAGTTTTTTCCCCTTTTTCCTGTGGTTCCTCTCTCAGTCATCCACCATTACAGCCGGCTGAGCAAACACAAATATTTACTGTATGAGCATTGCCAATGTACTGAACGGTACGGGATTGACAGGTAGGAGCAGCCAATGAAAAAGACGAACGGCCATCGGTGTGGGTGGGAACATACAAAGGAACCGCCTCTACTGAGGCTTCTGCTGAGAAACGGTTTGTTGTAGGTTGCCAAAGAAACATATCATATATAACACCTGTTCAAAATGTGGACTTAGAAAGCTTCCTCTACTATTGATAAATAATATTGATACATATTTGTAACTGTGACCACATATATAGATAAGTACATATATATATAATATATATCTTTATTTGAGCCGCCTTCTTTGTTTTTGCTCGGCTTTGGACTACAAGTCCCGGCAGCACGCGTTTTGTTTGTAAAATTCAGCAGGGCAAAAATTTGTGAATGACGGCCACTCCTGTCCAGTTTCCATGCGCTGTGTCACTAGCTTACCAAATAAGGTAAACAAATGCTTAAGCACCAATAAAATCGAGCCGGGGCGGCGCAATCGTGTATGTCTGCGTGTGTGTCGTTGGGGAACGACTGTGTGAATAGGTCACATATTTACGCATTAAGGTTTAGAATGTCTGAGTATTCTTACCTAAGTAACGAGACACCTATATGGATGCTGTCTCAAACTACAACATATTTATTTTTCTGTATATTATTTAATACTTGTAGATAATGGATATCTACACCACAAAATTCTGAAAAGTATGTGGTTTGTAAATTATACGTTGGTTACGGCTTAAACGCTTATTGAATTGTTTTGGAATGTGAAGTCCTTATTCATTTTTGTTTAAGATCTTTTTTTTTAAAGAGCAAATACAGCAATTATTGATGTAACAGTTCCATATATGGAAATTCATATTTGATGTTATGGTTAAATTATAAATTAAAATTGTGAATTTTTAAAAAAACAATTTATATGTATTTAAATACACATTTACACTTCATTGCTCATAAGTTATAACTGACAATATATAAATATGCAATAAAGTCTATAATTATAACTTTAACATCTATTCACTACCCGTGTTATCCAATATGTACATATGAAATCCTAAAAAGTACATTTCTTTTTATGCCACAGCTTGCTTTTGTTATTTAGTTATTTGTTTATTTGTTTGTTTGTTTGTTTTTACTACCTATCGTTGTGTTCCATTTTGTTTTGTGTTTCAATGAACGGGTGTTACTCAGTTTTCCATTTTGGATGTGCATGGTAAAGCGCATTACGACCTGTCTCTAAGTCACTTGGGGATAAATTCCAATTGGATTCTGAAGAATGGGAAATGTTTACCAGATTAATTGTTAAACGAGGTCATACAAACTGTGCTCTGGACAGACTGGGGAGGTCATAAGTATCTTATTCCTGGTATGAGGTAATCTGGATCAGAACCCCCAAATTCTGTTACTTAAACATGAGCAATCTGTCTATTCATTTTGTGTACCCAAAATATATTTACGACAGGCATGCATTAAATCTCTCTGTTGCAATTAGTTCTAGTATTTATGCTTTTGTTATGTGAACATTCTACTGTATGTACACCAGCTTATTATTCACTGCTATGTTTTACTTGAGGCTGAATTCCATTAATGTTATCTTTCCCTTTGATTTGCATGTGATAAAAGATGAGTAATATTTAACTGGAAATAAAACTGCTAAAGTACTGTTTCTGCATATTTGGTGTTGTGAATGTTTGATGAACAAATGGGTGATTGTTTCCACTTGAACAGTTGCAATGAAAGCACAGATTATATTTGTATTTTATTTAAACTAAAGGGCCCTGTTAAATGAATGTCCCAGGGCAGGGTAAATCATGTGGGATTCAAATGCCCTGCCCTGTGAGGCAGTAGTGCTACCCACTAAGATACTTTACTGTCTTTAAATATTTTTTTTGAATATTTGTAAATGCCAGATGGCTGGTCATTTCAACTGGACTGCTACTCAGCTAACATACCGTAACTGGATTCCACAATAAAAGAATCAATGAGCTGCAACAGTTACATTTGCAGCATTTTCAGAGAATAATCAAAATTAAAAGATGGTCATTGGGTGCTATGGAGTTGCCAGTTGCCTGAAATATTTTCCATCTTATTTTCCTACCTCGTCTCCTGGTGGGGATTGCTGTAGATGCATGCTGAACAGGTCAGACCAGACCAGACTAATTTTTCCATGGCCACATACTGGAGGATCCTTAGACATCCTAGACATCCCCTCTGAGGCCCTCACTTGCCATACAGGTCTGTAGGAAGTGGCTGGATGAAACATGAGCCAATAAAAAGCCCAGATGAAAACTACAGAGAAAAACCATGGTAAACAGCCAAGAATAGTCTTACTGGGACCCAGCTGCAATGTGTACCACCACTCAACCCATATATTTGCATGGGGCACATGAGGTTTGGGACCCTCTGTTGGCCACAAACAGTCAGTACACTAGGGGGCACACCAAAGTGACCTTTTGAGTGGAGCCCCAGAAACAACATACCAGGCCCTGCTAGGACATACCTCTGGAGCCAAACCTGGGGGTATTCACCAGTGAACACCCCAGTAACCCAGGCGGGCTCTTCCCAAAATGGCTACGTGGAGCCATCTTGTGGATGGGCCACATGCAAGAAACGTGGAAGTCAGGTGGGGTGTCCTTTGAGTTTAAGGATTAACATTCCAGATAGGCTGAAATGTTACTGACATTCAAAATTGATATTAATGGCTGGGTGACATACAAGTGAATTAAAGCTATGGTATTTTCCCCAAATATTTATATATAATTTATCTAGCAGACAATTCTTATCCAAAGCAGCATACATTTTTTGAAAGAGAGCGGTGCTAGGGAAAAATTATGGATTAAGGGCTTGTCTAAGGGCCCCAACGACAAAATTACTTTTCTTTAATCAGGGATTTGAACCATCCAGCTTCTGATCATAGTCAAAACATCCTAACTCGCTGAGCCACCCACTCAGAAGATGCCTGTTCAGGTGAAAAAATGAGATGTTAGTTTCATTTCCTCTAGAAACACTTAAAAAAAGAGAAAAGTACAGTTTTGAAATGCAGTTGACCCCGTATAACGCACAGCGGTCAGTGGTACTTTTTGAACTACACTTCCCAGAATCCTTCACACATACTTCCACTCATCGCGCGAAGTGCTAGAAACGGGGGTGAAAAAAACCATCCCGTGTTGTTTTTGTTTGTTTGTTTTGTTTTTCTTTTCTTTCTTTCTTTTTTATTTTTCGTTAATGTTCCGTAACTAACGACAATCGTATATATATTATAGCTTAATGCACTTAGGCATAAGGAAACGTTTTTTTAAAACCTTACTGGCGAAGGCAACATAGAAAATTGTCTTTGTAACTAGAGCAGCTACTCAGACTTGTTACCCTGGAAAACATCGACGTAGGTGGACCAGGCAGGAGTTAGGGTTAAACTGATATAACGTTTGGCTTGCTTTAACACGATGTATTTGTTTTGAGAAAAAATACTGAAAGCACGAGCTTTCGTGGGAGTTGTCGTTGTCGCTTGGGTGTACGCTTTAATCTGTTGTAAAGATGGGATCCATTCTCAGCCGAAGAATTGCTGGCGTTGAGGACATCGATATCCAAGCAAATTCAGCCTACAGATACCCTCCAAAATCTGGTAAGTAGCTATAAACTGATTTCACCTCATTCGATTTTGTTATTTCAACCCCTGAAATGAACCGAGGCACAATCGAAACAGATATTCATCGGTGTTTCGGACTGCTCAACTTTTTGTATTAGTCCTTCGTGGAAATGGCCTCCCAGTAAGTGTATTGGCCTATTGAGCAGACTAGTTGATGTCCACGGAGACCATGTTTCCCCTTGGAATAAAATTAGTTACATTTAAGACAATGAAAGCTTCTTGTTAGCTAACCCATGGAGCTGTGTCTTGTGTTTGCTTTCTGGTTTTGAAGAAACTGCTCTACATTAGAATCAAGTTTACACCCGATACCACTGGTTTAATTTTATGTGATAAAATGCATTTTTAAAAGTTTGTAAATTAATTTATTTGTAAAGATCAATATGAGTCTTCACCTGATGTGTAATACTTACCAAAGTAATACTGTTAAAATGTAACCAGTTTTAATGCAAATGAGTGAACTTGATCAGAAACGACAGTAAAAAAAAATGCAATATTGGAGTGTCCTGGCATATTTGACTGTAAAATGTTCATGGGTCCGTTCCTTAAGCAGTCACCATGAATCTCATTTTTAAACAAACTGCTCCCAAGTTAAATATAAATTGCGGGATGTTAAAAACTAACCTTTTTCTCGGTTGTGTAATCTTTTAAACATTAGCATGTTTCAGCTGTTGGTAAGGAGCTGTGAAACCCGAAAAGATAATCATTGCTAAGAGTGGTAGACCGATGATGACCCATGGAGTCTCTCATGTTTGCTTATTGTCCACCGAGAGGGATGTTTTAGACGAGCCTGAGTTTGGCTTCTGTCATCATATAAAATTATTTACATTTCTCTAAACAGTTTCGAGCTTGTCCGAAGAATTTTTTTTTAGTTATTGTGAGTCAGTGTAGGAGTCATTTCCTGGTTTCCAAGGTGATGGACTAACCCAATACAAATTAAAACTTTAGTGGGCAGATTAGCATGAAAGCTTTGAGGACACCTTCAGTGCATGAAGTTAAGCATATAGCCTCCCTGTGGGGTGAACCTGACCTTGGAATTCATTGACTTTGTCAAAGCACTCTCCGGGGCTTTATGTTTGTGGGCTTGTGATGTATGTAGCTACTCTGGGTTTTATTGAACAGTGATTCACCTTAAAATTCACTGTATCTATCTAGACTGAGCCAAGTGACCATCTAAAGGAAATACTTAGGTGTTCAAGGATAATGATAGATAAAGGATAGATTACTGCTGAGCACATTTATTTTTGGTTTTTTGAAAATAAATAAATAATCCAAAGCAAAGAGTTTTATACAGTCGATTACAGAGTTTTCTTTATATTTCTGCATTCTTTTTGGTGATACCTTCGGAGATGTTTGAACTGAGGAAGATGAAAGGATAACTGTACTAAATGTAATCATGATTATTTAATTACTCTTATTACTTAATGGGTCATAGCCTATGAATATCTAAATTGAGTGAGGGATTCATCTTAAGTGCAGTTAGAATTTGTCATTTCTATTGCAAACTTTGAACGTCAATCGAAAGGTGAGTAGAAAAGTCAGTGTACTGCATGTTCAGTAGATGACTTTCTTCGAACCAGACGGTCCCATATCCTTTTGAATTCAATTAGGTCCCAGTGTAACCCAAACCACGGCCGTTGGCTTTCTGTATGTGTCGTGTCATGCTGGATATTGGAAAATAAAATCATTTTGCTTTGGAATGATTCGGGATTAATTTGCAGTTTATGTACGGTGCTGAGACAGGCAAAGCTGAGACCTGAGATTGCTCATGTTGTCACTTGTACACAGTAGTTCTCCTTATGGTTCCAGTGCTAGAAAGCTTCTGTGGGTTGTGTTAGTCATTCTGCAGCCGGAACAAAAATGGCAAGAATGCTGTACAGATCACTTTTCTTATTCATTACTCAAGGGATCATGTCATTATGTCAAGGCATGCTCAGTTTGCCGTTCTCATTCAGGTGGCATCCTGCTTTAAAACAAGCTGATGCAGAAGACACCGTCTGGCTGAGGCGCAGCAATGCAGTTTGGGAGCAGTGTGTACGTGTCCTCGAGTGTGACATGTAGCATCCCAGCTGATGTTTCACATGGAGCTTTCTGGGAAATTCTTTTTGTGACAGTTTATCATCTTTTCTTTTCCTCAAGGAAACTATTTTGCCAGTCACTTTTTTATGGGTGGGGAGAAGTTCGACACCCCGCATCCTGAGGGATACCTGTTTGGGGAAAATATGGACCTGAACTTCCTTGGCAACAGACCTGTGCAGGTAATAGGGTTAGGAGCTGAACATTGTTATTCTAATGAGATTAACTTACCTTGATTAACTCGACCTTAATCTTATTTGAATTGTATAATTTGAATTGAAAAAATATTTACACATTCAAATTTTTGAAGATTTATGTGGGCAAGCCTTAAGTCATCTAACACATTTCCACATTTTTGTTTTGCCTAATTGCTCTTGTCGCTTAAGCAGAATACAGGATTTGCTTTTAGGGGCAGACAGCCATATTAATTGTGCTAGCCAAAATGGTTGAAAGTAGCCAACACAGAAACTAGTGAAATAATGTGTGAATCAGAAGAACGTGCCAGTACAGTAGATCCCCAAAACCTGAAAAGTGCAGTCTGGAAACTTTGGGTTTTGCCTGCAGTTTTTATCATGCAGACCCTTAGGTAAATAAAGAATACACATGTTGTTATATGTTATTGTCCCGTCATTTTCTTCTCTTAAGACAATAGTAGACTAACATTGCAAGTTTCACCATTCATGGTTGGTTGCACCAAGTTGGCTTAGGCTTCTGTGCAATGAGGGGCTGGATCTGTAGTATAATTATAATAATTAGAATTTCTTTGAATTATAAATCTGTTATATTATACAAATTCAAAGTTTCCCAGCCCTAGCAACCCCAAATAGGAAAGGAACATAGAGTCTGAAAGGAAAATAGTCTTGTTTTCTGAAGTTTAAAGAACAGCACTAAAGCTTTAATTGCATTATCCCCTATTGCCTTTAGACGTATCCTTTGCTCATTGCTGTGATGGCTGGCCAGTCTGGCAATAAACTGGCAGTCATTGTGGTGTTTATATGTCCATAGTATATGGAACCTTTTAGGTAAAACCACCATAGTGCTGACGCTATGTTGGGTTCCACCCACATAGTGCTTACTACATCTACAACAGTTAATCATTATAAAGGCTCTTAACGTTTTAGATCATGTTCCTTATTGTACAGTTGTCTGGGGAACTCTCAGGCTGGCCTCTTATTTCTGATTTCACAGGAAGGTACACCCACTGATAAGAATGCAGCAGTTCACAGGGCTGATCTCGCAAAGGATATTTAAAAATAAATATCTCATTCACCAGCCGACACACTGTTCCCATTGTTTTTAATGCTGTCTAAATGATGTGGAAAGGGGTATTTAATGGAGCTTAAGGTGTAGGGACACGTTAACCGGTATCTCTTCTTGGTGCCCAGTTTCCTTATGTGACCCCAGCTCCACACGAAGCTGTGAAGACATTGAGAAGCCTGGTGAACATCAGGAAGGACTCTCTACGGCTCGTCAGGTGACATGGACCTGCTTGCACCATTAGCAGGCAGAGCTTTAGCATTAGTAGTGTAACTATGGCAGTTAAATCCTGTAATATTTGTATGTACAGAATTGCGCATTTTTGCATTAGAAGTGTTCTCTTTCTTTGGTAGAACGAGGAGGGCTTATGAAGGCTGTTGTTGCCTGTTGGCAGGTATAAGGATGATTCAGACAGTCCTACGGAGGACGGGGGGAGGCCCCGAGTGGTATATAGCGTGGAGTTTACCTTTGATGCGGATGCTCGGGTGGCCATCACGCTGTACTGCCAGGCCTTTGAGGAATTCACCAACGGCATGGCCATGTAAGACAGCAGACCGGACCGCTAAAAACCAGCAGTCTTGTTGAACTTGCAGTTAAGGCTGCTTTTAGCCTTTAGCATTTTATGTATAACTGCATCGTTGTAGACTTTGTCAGTGGGCGGTTTTTCCCCCAGCATTTTTGGTGTGTCAAACGCAGGTATTTCCTTGGGTTCTTCTACTCTGGGAACTCGTATCCACACCATCACCATGCATTATTGATGAGCTCACGTCACCGTTGACTGGAGCAACATATTCGTTGTCTACTGCTAAGGCCTGAGAATGGAAATTGCCTTATTTCCTTTGAAGCTATACTCCCAAGAATCCCATGATGGTGTCAGAAACGGTACACTACAAACGAGGAGTGAGCCAGCAGTTCTCACTCCCATCCTTCAAAATCGATTTCACAGAGTGGAAAGAGGAAGAGGTGAGTGTCCCTCAAAGGCTTCTTAGGCCTAGCAGGGGGGCGGCGCTTCCCCTACCCTTCCCTGCCAAACTAAACTAGGGAGCTTATACCCTCAGGCCATCAGGCTTCTCAGCATGGACTTTATCTTCATTCTTTTGTTACGGTTGCAGGAGAAAGCCAGATTTTCATTTCACTGCAAAGTACCAGTATAACTGTGCATGTGACAAATAAAATATTCAATCTTGAATAAGCCTTATGGCCTATGAAAAGCTTCAGCACCCGAACCAAAGAACGACCCAGAATTGCTTCTCTTACTCAATGGTCTAGTGTTGCGTATCACCTGTTGATGTGACAGAGGCCCATTTTACCCCCAACGTCGTTCTCTTCAGTGTAATTGTAATATCATCTCCCACCACACTTATTATTATTGGGTTATTGGGTGCAGCAGAAAGCAGCTGTACTGTTTTTTTTTATGATGACTGGTGATGGAAAAAGGAAAATTTGATTAGTGCAAGACAACTGGAGAATACAGAAAACTGACAGCTTTTAATGTCCCATTGTAAACACAAGTGCCCCTAAGTGGCAGCAAATGAGTGCTTTATGGACCTGAATTCATGTTTTTTAGGCCAGAGAGATTTCCCATCTATCCAGAACATTTTTTTCTAGTCATAGTCCTGCTTGTGTATAAGTTTCTCAGTGTTATCGGAAATATGATTCCCCCACCCCCCTTTCTAGCTCAGCTTTGATTTGGACAGAGGAGTCTTTCCAATGGTGATTCAGGCCATGGTGGATGAAGGCGACGGTAAGTGCTTTTCAGAGCACTCCTCACATGCAGCTGGAGGCAGAACGCATCTGCGTCCACTGCGCTCTGCGCTAGTTAAAGGCATGACTTTCTGCCATGTCATCAACAAGTGACCTCATTCACCACACCATACATCTTTCATTATTAATGTTCTTCTCCTTTTATAGAAGTTTCTGGACATGCACATGTGCTGCTGGCTGCCTTTGAAAGAGTAAGTATCATTTTCAAAGTTCTCATTGGGTTTAGGGCTAATTTTTCTGCATGGCATTTTGCATTAAACCCTAATGTGTTGCAGTGACTCCAGATTACTTTTGCAGAAAACCGCAGTGGAGTGAAAGTGGTTCTTGGTGCATCATCTGTATTAGCTTAATTTTTTAAGAGCACTATATTTTTGGTTGACTTTGTTGTTTGGACTAAAAAAAAAAAGAAAAAGGTTAGGAAAAAAGAAAAATGATGTGTTTGTACTCCCAGACAAAAAGCAGCACGCTGCGTTGTTTGATTTTACGCAGGGCTTGCTTTGCTGGGCTCACCACCAAGAAAGGCCATTAGCACTTATGAAAGAGTTTAGCTCAAAAAGACATATAATAACAATTATGTTTTTAACTTGCTTAACAAAGATGCTGGGCTTGACATTATATAGCACAGATGCTATGGGGCAGCATACAGCCAATGGAAACGGTACTTAATTCCAGGAAGAAGTATAACTTATTTGGAAAGTAAAACAATTCTTCTCTTGTCAGCATGTAGACGGCAGTTTCTCTGTGAAGCCATTGAAGCAGAAGCAGATCGTGAGTAAATACTCCCCTGTGTGTGGAAACTGCGTGTTTTGTAGAGACCCAGACTTTTGTTTTGAAGTCTTTCTCTTTATTACATAACAGATTTGTTGGATATTCCAAAAATAGTATCAATAATGAAATAACTAGGTTTTCCATTGACTGTTTAATTCTGAATCCAATTCTATGCATCCAGCCAGAGTTAAACATCAACCCAAGTTTGCTTGGGATTCTGCCCTACAGATAGGAACAGAGAGGTAACTGTGTGGAAAAACTGAACTGTGGAAGGATCCTGTTCCAAGGAAATATTAGATTTCACAGTGTCTAAAAAGAGAGAATATGTAAATATCAGTCACATGGAGGAGACTGTCACCGTGCAAGAAAATTTCCTTCCAGAAGAGAAAATGACATTTTTAGCAAGCTCATAATGGCCTTTTGATGTCATCTCAAAGCTGGGTAGCTATGAGCTGGTTTCTTTAACCCAGACTAATGTCTAATAATGTGCATTCTATTCAGACAAGAACAGATAAACCTTTTTGTGTCAACAGTCTGCGCTCATACCAGTGGTGTAGATTTGGGTTTGGATGACAGGGACATGTCTACCAATATTATGGGGGTGCCTTGTGTGGAAAAACCAGTTAGAGCAAGTAATGAGCTTGTTTGCAGGTTCCCTGTGATAGAGAGCGTACAGCTAGCTTCTGCTTCTTTGCGATGTCTCTGTCCAGGTGGATCGAGTCAGCTACCTGTTACAGGAGATCTATGGGATTGAGAACAAGAACAACCAAGAGACCAAGGTACAGCTGTTTGGCCGCTTGCCATCCTCTGGTTGGTCAACCAGAATTTAAAAGCAGAAAACAGTTTTTCAGGTGCAGTGTCCAGCATAAATGAGTATACCCAAAAGGATTTCTCAGAAAAGCAACTGACTCTCTTTAGAATTAATACTTTCTATGGGATCCTATACCATAACATCTGTTTTTTTTGGTTGCAAAAAATAAGTACAAGCCCAATGAAGTTCTAAGGAATAAAACTTGATGAAATGTTAACAGGAATTCAACAACAGATGATTCTACTCAGTCATCACACAGGTGGCCACCAAATAACTGACAATTAAGGGTGATATTTAACAAATAAAATCCCTTCCCATACAATGCTGACAGTAATGGAAGAGAAATGTAACAAGACTTGAGAAAGAAAGTAATTTCTTTACACAAAAACGTTAAGGCTACAAGAAAACATATATTCAAGGCCACTGCTGCATTTCTGAGGAAGAACAGGGTGAAAGTGATTCAGTGGCCAAGCATATCAGCTGTCCTCAACCCAACGGGCACCTGTTGGGAGTTCTGGGAGGACAGGCTGAGCATCATTCTCCATCCAGCATCCAGGCTCTGAACGAGCCCATCGTCCTCCAATAATGGATAGAGATAGATGTCCACAACTTGTTCATTCCATGTCTGCAAGAGTGTTGTTCTTTAAAAATCATGGAGGCCATACAAAATATTAGATTTGGTGGAATTTGTTATAGGGTGTATTCATTTTTACAACAACTTGAATAAAATGTTTATTATCTTAATAATGTTGGTGATGAAGCTTTTATGTTAATGAAATAAAACTCTGATCATTGTTCTGGTGCACACTGAGAAATGTATAGAAGTCTACAATTTTCAAAGGGGGTGTACTCAATTATGCTGAGCACTGTATATAATGGCCAGTCTATAGCAGTATTTCTCAACCGTGTCCTCAGGGACCCACAGACAGTCCACATTTTTGCTCCTCCCAACTCCCTGCTAGACAGTCCACATTTTTCCTTCCTCCCAGCACCCGGTACTGTCTGTGGATCCCCAAGGACTGGATTAGGAATCACTGATCTATTGGTCTGTGAGGATATGTGCTTGTTCACCTTGCATTTCCTTGTGATGTTGAAGTGTAGCTGATTCACTCCTTTGGTTGCATGAAGCTTGTCGGGAGCCGCCTGGCAGTCACCGAATTACACAAATCCCATTTCGTTTGCAGCCAACAGATGATGAGAACAGCGACAATAGCAACGAGTGCGTCGTCTGCCTCTCGGACCTGCGTGACACGCTTATTCTGCCCTGCAGGCACCTATGTCTGTGCAACTCGTGTGCAGACACACTGCGCTACCAGGCCAACAACTGCCCCATATGCAGACTGCGTGAGTTTGTCGAAATGCAAACACAGATGTGAAAGTGTTGAAATGTAAGGCTTATCTCTGTATACCTCCCAGAATAAAACTGGAGTTAATTCTGTGTTGGTAGGATTACTGTTTATTTTTTATACTTTGTATTTAGATAAAGTAGCTTAGTACAATATAGATAGTGATTTGCCAAATGGTTGTCCCTAGACAGACATTTCGGTTTCAAGCCAAAATGGTTTTGTATGTGATTTTCAGTTCTTATCCACAAGCACATCTGTGTCTTCTCATGTAACTGAACAGTTGAAAAAAATGGAGACACCTGGTGGACAGTGTATTTATTCAGACCCCCAAAAGTTACACATGACCATTTGTAGAACCTGTCTGAGCAAAATCTAATCCAGTGTTCTACTCGATGCAATAACCATGTTACAGTTTACATTAAACAAACAAAAAGAATTCCCAAGCAAATCATTACCTGACCATTAGTCTTTTGCACTTTAGTAGGGAAAGAGAACCACATGGCGATGGTCTTTAAAACAAACTTCAATGAATGAATTAACGTTACATTTATATAGCGCTTTTCAAGGCACCCAAAGCGCTTGACAGAAGCATTGGGGAGCTACTTCATCCACCCCCCACTGTGTAGCCCCCACCTGGACAGCAGCCATTCTGCACCAGTACGCTCACCACACGATAGCAAAGGTGGTGAAGGGGCAGGAGAGGATTCATCATTTAGATATAGGGAATGATTAGGAGGCCAGATTTCATAGGACCATAGTGGGCAGTTTTAGCCAGGACATTGGGGTACCACCCCTACTCTTTCGAATGATGCCCAGGGATCTTTTATGACCTCAGAGTCAGGACCTCAGTTTTACATCTCATCCATAGGACGGCATTATTTTTACAGCACAGTGTCACCGTCATTGTAAGTTACATAGGTGCATATGTCCTCGCCCTAATCTGTTGTTTTTGTTGTTTATTTAACTTGGCCTGTGCTCTTATGTGCAGTATCTGCTGCTGAAGCAACTATAGTGCAGGTTGCAAGAGTGTGACCAGGCACTGCTTTTATTCTGAGTTGACTTTCTTACACATGCCATGTGGCGCTCTAATGTGACGTGTCCAAACCAATCCTTCCAGCATTCCGGGCCCTGCTCCAGATCCGTGCTGTTAGGAAGAAGCCCGGGGCGCTATCTCCCGTGTCCTTCAGCCCGGTCTTAGCGCAGACCATGGACCACGATGAGCATTCGGTACACACTTTTGGGTTGTCTTTGACAGTTTACAGCTTGTCCCGTTAGTCTGGATGGGTGGCTGCTTTTGGGAAGGTTTACACGGATGGGAATTCCCACCCCCTGGCCCCCTTGCCCAAGTTTACTTGGGGTTTAGCTGACTGGGGTGAGAGAGAGCAGAACTTTTTGGAAATGGAAGATGGCGCATTTGATCGCTGCATGCCAGACAGCAAAGGTCTGTAACTGTATTGACGTCCCTCGGAATTTCTCGCATACTGCCGACATGACTTGAAATTGAATGTGGGAAATGTGGGAAATCAGACAGAAAAGTACTTTTCCACATTAGAGTGCGGGCCTCTGTACTGCGCAGTTGAAATATTGGAAAATGGTAACTGGAGGGGCCAGGCTCTTCCCCACGCCCCATCCCCAGCCTGCTTATTGCGCATTTTACCATCAAGAAACGTGGGCTCCTTAAATAGCTCTGGCTTCCTTCCCAGGCCCCAGCAGCCATCCATGGAGCAACAATGCTCTGAAATGTTGTGTCTGACGGAGAATGAAAGGCAGTCAGGCAGATATCGCGCAACCTCCGCATTGACCTCATTCAATGATTTGAGTGTGTCTGTGTGTGATGTTTGTGTCTGTGTGCGTGCATGCATGCGTGCATATGCACTGAATGTAACCTGGCCCTCCGCCAATCTTGCTGCAGAATTCGGACAACGTCCCACCTGGTTTTGAGCCCATCTCCCTCCTGGAGGCGCTCAACGGCCTGCGCTCCATTTCCCCCGGCATCCCCTTGGTCCCCCTCTATGACGACATCCATTTCTCCGGCGGGCTCGGGGATCCCTTACCGCTGTCGGGCCGGCAGCTTGGATCGGTGGGCTCCGGAGACGCGGGACGGGGTCAGAAGGGCAAGGTCAGCAAGTCACCTGACAGGTGAGAGCATGCCCCGCGATTAAACCTTGGCTGTGTTGTGTTCCATTCCCCCTAGCTACAAAATACATAGAATGATTACAGCCCCCTTTTCTTCATTTATGTGTATATTTTAATAAAAACGTTCATAGAAGCAAGAGTAGCAAGTCTGTACTCTGACGTTATCTACCGGGAGCACAAACGATTAAATGTTTCTGGAGGCAGATGGAGAATTTAGAGCATCGACCCGCCCCTCCGGCGTCCCACTTCATGTGCGACTTCAGCTGTGCATCTTCAGTGTCAAGTGTTACGCAAAACCCATATGCCAGTTTGTACTTGGCACTGAAATGTGATTAGACACACCGCTGACACACACAAAAAAGCTTTTGGTTGGAAGCAGAACTGCTTAAGAAGTCAGCGTTTTACAGTTATTAAGCCACAAATTATGCCTGTTTTTCCGCAGGTCAGGAATGGCAGTCTCTCTCGTGCGTAAAATAAAGACTGTAGCCAAAACCTCAGTCAAAATGCTCAGGGATTAGAGCGCCAGGGTCAAAACTATCCTTAATATACATTAGAAGTGAGGAATTGTCATTGCATACTTGCAGTTGTTAGTCAGAGGGTCAGAACACAGTGTCACTGTAATTTGTGGTGTACACAATGTTTCTGACGATTTTTTTTAAAAAAATCAGTCCTTTGTTACGACTTGATATAAATAATGGTATAACTACGGTAACTATGGATTAACTGTCCCAGATACATACAAGCATATGGTTCCCCTGTATATTTAAAGCATTAGGCAGTCTGTGTGAGAAATAATACATATTTGTTTACTATATTTAATATATCCTGGTCACATTACTTAGTTTGTAAAAATATAATAAAACAAATGAGTGCATCCTTAAATGATCATGTATTATACAGTCCTCTTTGGGGCAGCAAGTAAACAAAAAGCACTAAGTGGTAAATTCAGTTTTACCCATATATAATTGAAAATATATAATATGTAAAGTTTGAAGTAATCAGCTTCATTTGTTTTTTTTTAAAACACTTTTTCGAAATATAATGTTTTGCAATATGTTCGGGGGGAAAAAAGTGTAACGGGGCATGTTTTCCACTACTTTACGTAACTTTTCAATAACATTAAATCGTTTGTGAACTGAGTACATTAATTGTAATTTTGAAAGTGTAATTCGTTTCCCCCCGTTCCTGCTTAATATAGGACTTCTGCCGTTCACTACTGCTGGGGTCCCCTGTGCCCTATTCTGTGCTTCTTGGTACGCCACACATTCTCAGTGGGAGACCAGTCTGGACTGCAGGCCAGCCAGCATAGCAGCCACACTGTGACTACGAAGTCGCACTGTTGTAATACTTGCGGAACATGGCTTGGCGGCGTCTTGCTGAAATAACCAAGGGTGTCCCTGGAAAAGATGTCATCTAGATGCCAGCATATGTTGCCTATGTGCCCTTCAGGGTTTGTAGTGTCTTCGAAGATGCGTGAGCTCCCCATACCACCGGGGGGTCCTTCAGGATGCTGCTGGCTTTTCTGTAGCAGCGGGGCCTGTAGAGCTGCTCTGACAGGACAGCACAGCCGGTGGTTTTCTGGGCTGAGTTAATGACCCTCTGCATCTTGGCGTTTCTGGATGCAGCCGTTGTATGGCTTCCGCTTTGCACAGCAGACTCTTAACGGGCCTAATATTTCTGCACGTGGTCTATAAATGCAAGTATGTTACTTAGATCTTCTCTTCATGCCAGTATTTTCAGTTCACATTACTCTCCAATTAAAAATGGACTGTCAACATGCCAGCAGTTTTGCTCCAAGTACTTTCTGACTGGAGTAAAACCATGGACACTTTCCTGTGAAGAATTATTAAGCAAATCATTATTACTATTAAAATGGGTCAAAAAAGGACCTTAGAGTGTTGGGGGTGGGAACAAAATGGTAAAACGCCTGTAGGAGGAATGTAAGGCATAAAATGAGAAGTGAATAGAGAGAAGATGACACAAATTAACTGTCAAAGATGTGTGTCAAATTAAAGGGGAGACTTTCAGAAACTCTTCAGCATCAAATGCCACAATTTTTTTCAAAACCTCAATATGAATCGAATTTCTGGAAGTACCAGGTGCTGTGCTATGCGTCGTCGCTAAGGTCACAAAAGCTAACACGACCTTCACTCAAGTGCACTCAATAGAATGACCAATAGTTTGTTATTCTTTATACAGACTGAATAACTCAAATTTTTATTATTTCTGCAGATGTTGGAGAGAAAATTCCACTTTTTCTGATTGCCTAACAATTGCACACTGATAAGTGTCTTTTTTTTTTTTCTGTTTATGACAGACTAATGTGATATTGTCTCTAAATTTACTTGGCGCAAAAGAGAACTTGTAAATTCACTGTTATAACTGCCTAGGTTTTGCTGAGAATTATCTCAAGGAACAATACTAGCCTAATAATTCTGCACAGTGTAGATGCTGTGACAAATTGTGTTTATCGGCATTGCTTTACAGAATACTCCCAAGCACGCTTGGTTACAGTCATCACTGAAGAATGTCAGTTTTTAGTGCAGTGCCATCTGAGGGCATGAAGATCACAGGCATTCTGTATTGATTTGCAGCCTTGCCTTTTATGCACAGTAGTTTCTTTGGATTCTCTGAATCTTTTAGTGATGTTAATGACCATAGATGGTGGAATCCCTGAATTCATTGTAATCATACATTGAGACATGTTGTTTCTGAACTGTTGACCTCAGCTCATTCTTTCTTGTAAACAGCTAAGCCTTTTGTGGATTCTCCTTTTTAGACCAATCAGAAAAGTGTCACCTGTTACTTATTCATATTCACAGAATGTCCCAGTTTTTTTAAAAAAACATTCCACTGATAGGGGAAAAAGCCCCCGTCTCAACTTTTTGGAATGTGTTGCATCACATTTCGCATGAGCATATATTTCCAAAAATAACTGTTAAAAGTTCAGTTCAAACTTATCATGTCTTTGTGGTGTTTTCAGTTACATTTAGGTAAAATAAAATTTACCAATCATTGCTTTTAGTTATTTGCATTTTCCACACGGTCCCAACTTCTTTGGAAATGGGGTTGTAGATTTGACATGGAAAGACTCCAGTTGATATGGAATGACTGCAAAGCATTTGGTGAAATGTCTGACATATGGCTCTGTTCCCAGCAGCACCCTGAGGTCCCCATCGTCGCCCATTCAGGAGGAGGATGAGGAGAAGCTGTCCGAGGTATCTGACAGCCAGCCTCACGCCCTGCTCTCCAGCAGTCCCGCCTCCACTGAGGTAAGATCCCCCACCCTCCCCTGCCTCCCGGCTTGCTGCTCCGTATAGCATTCTGCTAAGAGTGAAGCCGTTAATCCTCTTGTCTCCTGCAGGCCATTGCTGCCGAGGAAGGCCCGGGGTCCGTCACTCCTGATGAAGGTCAGTGATTGGTGCAGGGTAACAGGGTGTACTCTAAGTGTAACTGGTGTCATAGGGAGTGTGGCAAAGCCCACTCAGGTTACAGAGCTAAGACCCCTACTTATTAGGCTGTTATGTGTGGGGATATTTCAGTCATTAAAAATGAGGGCTTGTGACCAGTGATTCAGAATTTCTAGAAGGGACTTCACATACTTAATGCGACAAAAAAACAAGGAAATACGCGTAGGAGGAGGAACTAGCAGTGTGCATGTTCAGGTTACTTATTAACTCTTATTAACTGTTTTTCTGCTTAACTTTGCAAGTCATTTCATGAATGAGAACATTTCATTTTTCATTTGTTGTTTTCAGCCTTTCATTTGCCACCTCTTGACACTAAGCACATTTTGCAAACACTCTTTTTAAGTCGTACATCTTGCTAAAATGCCTTGCCCCCTCTCTGCTTCCACTGTGCAGAAGATCGACTTCACTCTATGGGTGAGATCTTTCATGACAGCAGCAGTGAGCACAGCCGTCTAACAAAGACCGAGAGTGACCCACCTGTGGAGCTGTCTCTACCAGGTGACCCTGTCTCCCCCATCAATGCCTGTTCCACTCTTGCTGTCAGTGCATACTGCCTTCTCTCGGCCTTTCCTGCTGTCATGGAGAACTAATCCCTTCCCATCTGTGTCCGGTTTGTCTACCTTTGCTGCTGCATGAAGAATTTCTGCTTTTTGTCATGGTCTTTATCTTGGTATTGGTCTGCCGTTTGCATGCACAAAACGAATCGCATTGTTGAATTAATGCTTCAGTGTAGATGGTCTTTCGTTGGGGCCCAGTTGTATAAATTGCTTGCTATTCTTGCATTGTCCCTGCACCTCACCTATACTCTGTGCTTTTCTCCTTGGTTTTTTAACCCTTTCCTTCCCTGCCCGCTTTTGCTTGCTTTCATGATGGGACAGCCCCAGCTCCTGACTCCTGCCGTGTTGCTATTGAGAAATAACAGTGGTAGGTTCCGGCTGTCCTCTCTCCTCCACCACTGGCGTTCTCACCAACTTGCACTTATTTTCATAATATTACTGTTGATTGAGTTTTGTTGTACCTGTAGCAAATATATCTGTCCTATAACAAGACACATGTCTTACGTGCATCATATACAGTACTGTGCAAATGTCTTAGGCAATCAAAGCAAATGTTTAAAGCTATTTATCTGGGTCATAAGTATATATTTCCTCAGGGGAAAAAAAAAAACAATTTAACATGAGAAAATAAGCAAGTTAACAGTAACCTAATAAAAACTAACAAGAATTGTTTATGTTCTCCAAGAAAAGGTTCCTGATGTCTTGTTGGATGGCTAGATGAACACCGCTTCAGTTTCCACACCTCTCCTCAGGGGCACCCCAGCCATTCCATATGTTTGTTAAATTTCGCCGCCACCTCACTTAATTTAACTAATTAAATAAATGAACTCAATGGTGTATTGATTAACCAAACATGGTATGCTAGCAGTCCAGTTAAAAAATACATTGGTGTATGGGCTAACTTCAGGAGAGGTTTGGAATTGCTTAAGCTAACACATTTTGACAGACACATCATAGTTTTACACCAACATGAGATCATTTATACATCATTTTCTTTGGTGGCTTTAGACCTTCTCGCAGTACCGTGTGCTTATGTATATTCTGAATAGTACTGATAGGATTGTACACAAACGGGATGAGTATGGTGTACACCTCTCACTTCCTGTTGTGGGAACGTTCCCCTCGACCTATCCTCACTCTGCCTTGCATCCACAGGCTCGTCAGAGTCTACGGAAAGTCTGAAGAGCCAGAGCACCAACAGCTCTAGCCAGCCTCTCCTGTGCTCCCCGAGCAGCCTGCACATTGAGGATGAGCAGCTCATCCCCTAGCAGTGGGCGTGTCCTCTAGACCCCTGTTACCCTGTCCCAAGACCTGCCTGGTCTAGCTATCATCCACCTTCTCTGTCCTTATCGTTGTGCGTTTGTCCCATGGATCATGCCTGGTTGCATTCAGCCTTGATGACTAGTGCCAATCAGCACTTGTACAAATGTCATCACCACCTACCATGTCTTCAGTGTCCTAGTCTTTGTTATGTGTTGGTGGAAAACTGTCCACATTCCAGGAATCACCTCTCACCTATGAAGAGCAGCTATACTACCTTTTAGTGCAAAACCAATGCATTCGAAATAGGCACTTTTCCCCAAAGTCTGCTCCAGCCAGAGAGGCCCCGTTGCCAGCACTTGGCCAATCTGTGCCAGTGGCAGACTGGAATGTTCTACCAGACTGAGATCACTGAAAACGGCACAGGACTATCCATACCTGGCAGCACAAACTCGCATCAGATTTGCCATTTTGATAAATCTGATTTCGCTCCTCATCAAACTGATTTTAATAGCTGAAAATTATCGCGCTGATGTTCCCTTCCCAGGTCATGTGGTTGACCCATGACCTTACTTTGAGGGAAATTTAAATAGTTTTTGTCACACCTCAATTATACTAATGTCCAGGGTGTCTTGAGTGGAAAATGAAGAACGTAACCCCCAACACTTCAACGGGGAAGGGTGGAAGATTCACATGTAGTGAATTAAACAATCATTGCATTTAGTATCTTCCCTCAGCTGTCACCCTAAATCATCATTATTCACAGTGACTAAATCAGAAACTGTAGTGGTTTGCAGTGCTGGTGAAGTACCCCCTGCATGCTGGCTGTCAGCGCAAATCGTTACAATTGTAGTTTCTGTTCTAAGCTCTGTGTCTGTGGTCATTATGCTCATGTCTCCCCATGTTTCCATGCTCTGTCTGGCTAACACTGCATCCTTGCATGTGACTTGGCCAATGAAAAGTTGGGCTTACCAAAGGTTATTGGTCAGGAGCTGTTTTCTCTGTGTTCAAAGCTCAAAATCTAAAAAATCATTTCAAGTACTTAGAACTGAGTATTGTTTCGCTAAATAATAGTATTTTTAAATCAAGCTTTTATTCTTTGTTTTATATTGCTGATTTTAGCTGAAGATTTATATATGCATACACTTGTATATTTTACTTGCTAACTAGAAAAGCAGATTTTAACAATTCTGCTATCCTGTATGCATGTTTTAGCTTGAGGGATAGCTATAATTTAAATACCCTGTTACCTTTTTCATACCTAGTGCATTTGTAAATTAAAAATAAAGGCTTCTTGCATACATATATTTTTTGATTCACTTGTGTAAACAGCACATTGTTATATAAGTACAATTTAACAATGCTGTGATCAATACAGGAATTACAGTATAATCCTCAGTAGTAACTATGTAAGGAATAACAAAAGTATATAACTTTTTCCTCATAAAAAATTATGCCATTATGTTCAGTGTGAACCTATGTAGCTAGAAATGGTCCTTTCGGGTCCACCATTATCATCTCACCTGTGAAATAAGTTGACATATTTTGGATTTACTGCATTACACCTTGATGCAGTAATCATGGCTGGTGTTTGCTAATGTGACCTGGGAATCGCACATTTTGCTGTACGTGTGCCTTTATGATCACACTCTGGCATGGCTGGCTGGCAGAAATTCTAGGCTTTTTTTCCCCTTTCAAAAATAAAATCACTAAAGTATCCAGAACTTACGCATTTGAGTTGCTTTGAAGGGCTTTTATAGAATTCTGCAGTAAAGGAGCTGCCTTGCGGGTCAGATTTAACTTTCAGTGTCTTTTAACTGTCATTCACACACTAAGAATATACCCAAAAATCCAAAATACACCTGGGAAATGGGCATGGATGATGGGCACAAATGAGGTGTCACTTCTGATAGCAGTTCAACTTCACATTATCCATCAACACATTTGCTGCTTTTCTTACAGTCATCTACTTTTTAACTATTTTGGGAATAGTCAGCTCAATACTCAGCTTTGCAATGAATGTCTAGTTCAGGGGTGGCCAATCTTACCCAGAGAGGGCTGCTGTGTCTGCGGGTTTTCGCTGCAACTCCCTAATTAGATGACTAATTAGAGGACTGACTGGCTGAAGAGTCCTCACACCTGGGTTTTGACAGCTGACCTAAAGGTTACCCCAGAAACCTGCATACACACTGGCCCTTTGCGGACAAGATTGCCCACCCCTGGTCCAGGAGGTGTAAAAGGTGCCTTATTTGTCCCAGAAAGTCATTTTAATGAGTGATGCTTGTTTATTATGATTCACCGTAGGGGAACTAGTGCTTGCTTGATCATGGAATTAACAAGGTTAGATGGTGCCTGTTCAAAACCATAACTTATCACTGTTGCTCAGTATCAGAATTAAACCTCTTAAATATGTTATTCTAGAGAGGTGTATTTTGATAAACAAAAGTTATCTCTGCCCCCCCCCCCCCCCAATAAATTCATGATTTTTTTTATTGCACAATATTTACTGTTGATTATATGCATGTCATCCAGTACATATTATAGCATCTAAAGTCATTCACTGTCCATTTACCTGTATTGTTATTTTTTACAGTTTATATTTTGGCAGCAATCTATACTGGTAGAGCATTGAAGTAGCTTGAGTTTTACACGTATTAGACGGTGGAGACAGGCAAGCAGTTATTTAATCAAGTCAGGATTCCTTTTTAAATATCTTAAAATGTGTAGGATAGCATTTTTTTGGAGTAGTACGTATATAATAATTTTTTTTTCTGCCAAATAGGAAACAAAACTGATTTAAGAAGCTTCCATTATTTTATATCTGCAAGATGACAGCTGAGAGTAAGGGCCCTTTGTCTTGCTTATTTTGCATGGTAATTCACTCTCTGTTAAAACTATTAAACAATTTTTAAAAAGGATATGCAGTATCTAGTCTTTGAAGTGTTGGCTTTCAACGGACGTTAAGCTGCAACGAAGGCAGAGTTAATTGAAAAGTGTGGCATCTCAACTTAACAGGGATCTAGATAATATGACTACATTGAACTTAATGGCTTCTGCATTTAAAATTATGATAAAATGTTCAAAGGAGCCCACCTCCACTATTTTGCATTAGCAGTAGGTTTTAACAATCTTGTTTCAAGTTTCTAATGCTATATTAATGTTAGTATTAATGTTGGTTTGTGTTAATCCGATATGCTCAAGTTTTTTAAAGCTTCCTATGGACTAGTATCCATTATTTGTCAAATTAATACATTTACAATTTATATTACAAAGTTCTTGCTGGAGGGTGGCATAATGGCTCAGTGGGGAGCACTGTTGTGTCACATCTTCAGTGCTGGGGGTTTGAATTCTTTTTCGGCTCCGTGTGTTCCGAGACTTTACATGTTCTGTGTAGCTCAGGTCTCCTCTCAAAACATGGCTGCACATAAGAGTGTGCAGTATATTGACAAACATATGGGACATCTGGCCATTACACCTACAGCAATTTTTTATGACATCCTATTAGCTGCAAATGTTCTAGGGAGGCTTTCCGCAAGATTTCCACAAGAGTGTGTCTTCAGAAATATTTGCTGATCCATCCAGAAGCACATTTGGGAGGTAAGGCACTGATGTTGGATGTGAAGGCCTGGCTCTCAATCTCTGTTCTAGTTAATCCTGAAGGTATTTGATGTGGTTGAGGTCAGGGCTCTTCCACACAAAACCAACCATCTATTTATGGAACTTGCTTTGTGCACTGGGGCGTGGTCCTGCTGGAACAGAAAAGGGCCTTCCCCAAACTGTTCCCACAAAGTTGGAAGCATAGAATTGTCCAAAATGTCTTGGTGTGCTGGAGCATTAAGAGTTCCCTTCACTGGAACTGAGGGGTCTAACCCATCCCCTGAAAAACAACCCCATACCATTATCCCTCTTCCACCAAACTTTACAGTTGGCACATTGCAGTCAGGCAGGTAATGTTCTCCTGGCATCTGCCAAACCCAGACTCGTCCCTCAGATTGTCAGACAGAGAAGCATGATTCGTCACTCTACAGAACATATTTCCACTGTTCCAGAGTCCAGTGACACCACTCCATCCGACACTTGGCATTGCACTTGCTGATGTGAGGCTTGCATGCAGCTGCTTGGCCATAGAAGCCCATTCCATGAGGCTCCCAGTGCACAATTTTTGTGCTGAGGTTAATGCCAGGGGATGTTTGGAAATCTGCAGTTATTGAGTAAAGAAAGAGTTGAAGACTTTTACACACTATATGCCTCAGCACTAAGTGACCCCACTCTGTTGCTTTACACGGTCTGCCACTTCATGGCTGAGTTTCTATTGTTCCTAAATGCTTCCACTTTGCAATAATACCACTTACAGTCGACCATGGAATATCTAGCAGGGAAGAAATTTCACAAACTGACTTATTGCAAAGGTGGCATCCTATGACAGTACCACGCTTGAATCCACTGAGCTCTTCAGAATGACCCATTCTTTCACAAATGTTTGCAAACCTGACTGCATGGCTGGGTGTTTGACTTTATACACCTGTGGCAATGGGTCTGAATGAAACACCTGAATTCAATGATTAAGAAGTATGTCCCAATAGTTTTGACCATATAATGTATGTGGTGTGCTTAGCTGACAGTAAAGAATCAGTCCTGCCAGTGAAAAAAATAGCTGCAGCTGCAGTATTCCAGATAATCTCCAAAGCCTGTCACTGAACTCTATGTGCCAGTGTACTGTGAAGGTGTAGATGGGGAACAGCCAGAGAACAGACTTAGTGTAAGTTGGAGAACTCAAACTCCACCACAGACAGACCCACCCCTTTATTTTCCTGTAACTGCTTGTCTTATTCAGGGTTGTGGGGGGTCTGCACCGTATTCTGGAGGCTACGGCTGCAAGCTAGGGAACAATGCCGGATGGGGCACCAACCCATCACAGGGCACACTGACACAAGCACACCTACAGGCAGTTTGGTACCTCCAATCAGCCTTAGCATGTTTTTGGACTGGGGGGGGGGGAGGAGGGGAAC
>JAODKC010000095.1:29209826-29222629 GCA_026777985.1 Mormyrops attenuatus | reverse complement strand
CCCCCCCCCCCCCCCCCCCCCCCCCCCCCCCCCCCCCCCCCCCCCCCCCCCCCCCCGCCCCCCGCCGGCGAACCGAGTACCCAGAGGAATCAAGAGACTCAAACCCTGGTCCCAGAGGTGTGAGGCAATGCTACTAACCACTCTGCCACCACACTGCCCTACTCAATTTCTGGGAGGCAGTGGTTCAAGTTCATAATGACACAAAACCTTGTTTATGTGTGACATACACGAAAGTGTATGCCCACAGTATAGTCTCGTGGGAGAAGGCTTGCTGGATGCTCCTGCTTTAAGTACAGGAAAGTAAGCCTGTTTGCTGTTGCAAAAACAACCTCTAGATGGCAGTGAATCATTTAGCATAATTTTTAATCAGCGAACAAAAATGTTGCCCCCTTTTTAAAATGAAACCAACTTGTGAATCCTGTAGCTTATTAGTGTTTTTTCAAAAAAAATTAAAAAGTAAGCCACATGTGCCAACGTTTGCAAGGATTCTCATTATAGGACAGCCTAGATATTTCATAATGTTGCTGGTGTGACTGTAGCACACAGGAGGGCACACTATACAAAGTTTTCTATCAGCACCCTCCACCCCCCTGAAAATGCTGTCCCACCAGCACAATGCACACTGATTAGTGGATTATTGATGCTGCATCATTTTTAATTCTCTGTCATATCTATTTCAGCCCAAGTGGCGTGCTTGGGGGGGCTCCTAGTGATGTCGGCCTCAAGTTAATCCGCTCTTGTCTAAGAATATGAAATCCAATGCACATGCCTATATAAAAACCAAATTAGATACATAAAAGTACACATCCGTCTATACATTATGTCATCAACAGCTTATCCTTGCTTCCTTTTCTCTGAGCCAAAAATCAGGCAGGAATACCCAATAGGTGGCCCAAATCCGGTTCCTAAGAGTCAAATGATTGGTCCATGTGACCAATCCCCCTGGTTGGCAAGTTTTACAGCAGCGGCCCTTGACTTTGTGTTTCTTATGCAATTTGGGGAAAGATAACTGAGGAACCTTGTAAGGGGAGGCCACTGGGCCACTGATTTGATACATATATTTTCTCTCTCTATGAATATATCAGGCTGATATAATTTTCCTTAGGCAGCAAAGCGGCATCTTTGACTGTCAAAATATTGCATTAAAGATATTTAACATCAATTGGTTTTTTAATGTTTTTCTTTTTAATTCATGTGATACAAAGTTTATATAAAATATGCTTTTTATTTAAATTGAGCTGCATGTCTTGAAGACAGGCTTTAACAGCTAAGATTTCATTAGGTACTAAGCGAAGGTGGATCCCCAGCTTAGGTTCTGCCCCAGACATTGTTTACTATAGCAGTCTACTGATTCTCTGTCACCTCCACTTCATAAAGAAACCAATTTGCCTGCAATCCAACATAAAAGGCACTTCAAATGTGACGCTGTACAGGTCCAAAGAGCAGCTGAAGTGCTACATTATCTAGGAAATGCCCTAACCTTACATTGAAAGGAAATTGAAAAATAATACTAAGGAAGTGATTTTTTTTCTCAAAAACTGTATTCAGAAAAAAAGCGAAGCTCTCAAATTCAAAGATTTTAAATGCCAGAATGCTTGTCGGTAGTGCCTAAAATGTTAAAACGCTCCATGTTCTCCATTTGGAACAAATGTCAACCGTAATAGTCTCCAGCCAATTTTCAAAGAGTGATTTAATAGTGTTGTGCATTCATGGTTTGCAATGCCAGAACTGCAGAACTTCATTTATTTAACTAACTGATTAACTGATTGATGGGTTGGTTGGTTGATTCCTCCATTCAAGCGTTATTGTTGTGTATTTGGAGAATACAACGTAATTCTTGTGCTTCAGCATCCTATTTACCATAACATGGGGTTGGAAGAGAGGGGTGGAGCACAGGACAAAACAGTGCTGTAGTTCAGCAAGGTAGCACTAGTTAATAAGAAGTAGTTTTGAGTTTTAGTTATACGGTAGTTTGAATTTTAGTTATGCTGAGAAGCTGAGCTTGCCAACAATACCTAAAGAATGAATGGAAGCAACAGTGTGTAAGATCTGAGTTTCCTTCACCCAGTGACAGAACTGGAAGTAAAAAAGCATTTTCTGTTATTCACTCACTTCAAATGCTAAGGCTCTGTGTCATTTTTTGTTTCTTTTTTCATTTCTGTGGCCAGTTCTTGAAAGTCACTCTAAGAATTAATACCTCTTAGCCCCCTATTTGTCAGGAGGTGAGGCTTTGGAAGAGGTGGAAGCAGTGTGCGAAATATAAGGGGGTCCGGGGGGGTCCGACACCCCCGATTAACCCATGAGACCCCCACGAAAGCCTCAAAAGCAAAATTTTAAGGGTGTCTCAATATCGGTATTGCGCAAAAATAGGGAGATGGGGACCCCCCCCGAAAATTGACGGGTATTTCGCACACTGGGTGGAAGCCTATATCTACCCAGGCAGTGTTATTGACCAGACAGGTGGAACCAACCAGCTTCCTGTAGAAGATGAGATTCTGAAACTGCACCAGAGATGGATCAGCTGCACACTCCCCAAGCCAGCCTGAAATGTCACCAGGCAAGTGCTCACCTGGAAGCCCCAAGGAAAGAGAAGGAGAGGACGGCCAAGAAATACGTGGCACCGACACCTTGAAGCAGACACCAAAAGAATGGGACACACTTGGAGTTTGCTGGAGCGGAAAGCCCAGGACCAGGATGCCTGGAAGGTAGGTATTGTTGGAGACGCTCCCTTGTTGGCGGACTATCCCCCAGGAGGGGTAATAGGTAGAAGAAGCCCCCTATTTAAAAGTAACACATGCAACAGGACCTTCCCGAAACAAAATGCTTAAAACACAGAAACCATTTGCACAAACATGTCCAAATATGGTCTACTTTAAATACAGACCCTCAGAAGATGCTACCCAAACACATTCTGATTTCTGTAAGTTTTACTTATACGGATAAACTTGTCTGAATCGGTTCAGTGACTGCTCCGTTTGGTCACCTTTTCCCACAGGACCTCCAGTTTACCCGGTCTTAAAAACTGCTAATAAAAGTATAAAAAAGTACCTTACCTGTGATTAATTACACTTCTTTCTGCCAATCCTGCCTTTGTATGCTAAGTTTTGTTCCTGTTTCATGGAGCTGCAGGTTATTGGGTGGCCTAGAGGTGCCTAAAAAGGGAGGGTCAATAGTTCCCATGTTATGGGTTGGTTGGCTTTAAAGCCTTGCCATGCAGCATAGATCGAACAAATAAGCCCATTTGCGGGCTCCTTTTCTTAAGTAGGCTGAGAATGATGTGTTGAACACGGTAGCTCATGCATATACACAGTGTAGGTGCTGAAATCCACAGGTGAAAACTGATGATGTCACAGACGCCATATTTATAGGGGTAGTTTTTTCTGTTTTTGAGCATTTTAGCTCGTTTTAAGTCTAGACATGAAACTACCACCTCTCCACATTCGCCGCTCCACAGCTACCTACAGGTTTGCCAGGCTGGAGCGGGCTTGCCAAACAATGTTAAGAAGTACCCGCTCCAGGAGTGCTAGTGGGCTAACTTCTGGCATCCCGCTTCTGACACCAATGTACCAATGTTCTGACACCAGCAGACCGAAGCATTGCAGCTGTAGGAATGTAAAAGATTAGATTGTTGTAAAGAAAACATGCTCTTTAATTATAGCCCTTACAAGGACTAACACAGACATCAATTACCTGATCAACACACATAACAGGCCAACACAGGGAGGTCTGACGCCAGACAATAAGGGACACATGGTAACTATTTACAGAGGGCACAAAAGCACGTGAGTAACTGAGTAACTGGCACAGACTGGGGCACACACAGGTAAACGCACTCGCATAAACTGGGGACACGGTACAACTATTTACAATAAGAATTACACACGAAGATATTTACATGGCTGGTGAGCATGCCAGGAAATCCTAATGGGGTTTTCTGAACCATTTCATCGGCGCTACACTGTGTTCAAATATGTTTACATATCATATATGTTTAATGATTTAGTACTTAATGGAAGGAGACCAATTTAAGTGTAAACATTTAATATGGTAAATTCAGATTATAGCGATGCTTTAAACCAGTGATGTCAGGCATTCATTCATACAGTGGGCAGTACAGGGGGATCTACAATTAACACAGCAGCTCTCAGATTCAGTGTGTTGCATGTGTTTGCATCATGTTTCCTGGCATCCTGCTCAGCATGTCCAGTGCCTTGTGACCTAACCTGGGATAGATTCCACATTAGACCTACTATGTAGTAAGTGGGCAGTTAAGAAAGATGGATGATTGGAATGAATCAGTACTGGTCCTAGCTAACGTGGTGCCCTAGGCAAGCACCTTCGCCGATGCCACCCATCTGAGGGAAAGTGAAATTGGCTGGCAAGTCAGCGTCCCCTCAAAAGTTGGTGCCCTAGCCTTGCCAGCCATGTAAATCTCACCAATGGGATTGACCGGCCCTGGAATGAAGGATAATAACCTGTGCTTCCATTAATACATAGATTGTCCACGTTTAAGCAAAACTGACATTTTTCACTGTTTGATGTTATTGGAAAGACCACAGCAAATTTTTCATTTTCACTCATTTCTCAATTTATGGGTAAGCGCCTGTGTAAAATATACATTTTTTTTTGCAAACTCTAACCTGGCTCTTCTCTGCTTCTCATTGATTAAGGGCTTCTTCCTTGCTTTATGGGACTTCAGTCCTGCTTCTAGGAGCCTGATATGAACTGTCCTAGCAGTGCACTTCACACCTGCACTTAAGGTTTCCCATTCGTTTTGAAGGTCATTTGAGGTCATCCTCTGATTTATGAGGCATCACCAGATAAGTTAACAGTCATCTCTGGCATTAGAAAGTTGCTTCCACCCTCTACCTGGCTGGTTTCTGGTCGTTCCCAGTGTCTCTCGCTTCACCTTGTTTTTATGTGCTGCTGTCTTAGAAAATTTGGGCCTGGAAGCAGCCTGCCTCGCAGTGTAACTTTCTGCCTGCAGAACCAGGAACCAGAGCTGTATATGCCCACCAGTTCACTTACTGGTGTTTGGTTTTCAGTCACTTACCATTTTACTTTTAATAGTTCTGGTTCGTGATTTTTCAATATTTTTGAATTCAGAAAAATCATTTGTTTTTCTCCTCAAAACTGCACTGACGATAAATTGAGGCTCGGTAGTGCTATCTCGCTTGTACTACTGAAACGAGCGCATTTATAGAAACGCACCTTCGTTTTTCATTTGCGCTTTTTGTTGTTGACACTCCCTAATGGTTCCAAGGCACGCTCGGTTCGAGCCAGTGAAAATGGATGGAAAGCTGAAACTTGGATACCATTTAACCAATCAGCGACACGCGATGTGCTTATAGGATTATTAGAGTCCTTAGCATTCGCAAGGAAGGGAAGGAAACGTTCGTGGCTCGTATGTTATTGCCAGTAAATAACAAAGCGTTTTCAGTGATATTATTTTAGATGCACACGGATATAAAGTTGCTCATTTGAGTGTTTCCACTTAAAGATCCAGACGTTTGTCATTTCATATAGAGGAAAAGAAGAAATCCGACTATTTGAACAGGTTTGCTTAAGATCTTCCCTATACACTTGTTGCACATTGGACAACTGCACCTCAGAGACGTTTGTGAAAGCCAGGTAACATCCAAGGACTGCAGTATTGCTACAGGTACATCTCGCGAGCATCTCATCATCTATCAGCTAAAGAGGAATGTAACTCGGGATAGTGACTGCGAGAGGTTCGCTTATTTTATAAAGAGGGACATTTCATTTATACTTTATTCTTGGTTTTATTTCGAAATCCGGTAGATTATAAAGTAACGATTTTTTTTTACTTGCGAAATTATTGTTTAATGTAAATGAAGAAATATATTAAATGAATTGCATGTGAAATGTTCGACAAACTACTGTGCATTATTACTAACGCAAATACATGGTATATTTTATTTCATATTTCAGCGGTGAGGAAGACGGATTGATAATATTATGATATTCCGAAACTGACTGTTCTTTATCTCTCAGGTCGCTATCTGCGCGTAACCCATCAAGACCTCTTATTTCAAGATTGCCGGTAATTTGCTCGCAATGCCCGTGCTCACGAGTCCAGAGATTGCCAACAAGTTTAAGGAGAAATGGATGATGCTCAATCCGGAGGATGTCGACAATGTCAGCGGCTCGGTTCATCTTGACGACAGTCTTACCAGCCTCCAGTGGCTTCAGGATTTTTCGATCCTGAGCGCCTACCTGGAAATACCCCCCAACTCCGGTGATCTTCCGAAAAATGTCGCGCATCACAAGCACATGTGTCCGCGGGGTAACAGCTCGCCGGCGAGTCCAACCGCAGGAGATACAGCTGCTACGGGAATGCCCCAGAGTCTGGGAAAGCCTGTTACCTCCAGCAGCGTTTCAGCCATCGTTAGTAACACCAGTTATCTGCATCAACCCATAACCCACAATCAACAAGTCTCAACACCCAGCAACCCTCATGAGGAAATAGACTATAAGATCAACCACCAAGTAAAACCTCCGTATTCTTATGCCACGCTTATTTGCATGGCCATGCAAGCTAGCAAGAAAACTAAAATCACTCTCTCTGCCATATATAACTGGATCACAGAAAACTTCTGCTACTACAGACACGCAGATCCCAGCTGGCAGGTAAGTGACTCTGCTTAATTTATTTTTAACGAGGGATAAGGTAAGTGGGGGTGAGGGTTAGAAAAAAAAGTATATAAACACAAAAATATATACATTGAATGAAATTATATTAAACGTGTTTGACGTATGTAGCCCAACAGACGAAAAGCAAACTAATAATTTAAATAACCATGTTTAAAGAGTCGCTTTCGACTTGATGTTTTGACAGTTGCTTTTTCGAGTTTATATCACAATGCCTGTGAAGAAATAGCACTGTTTGGTATAATATCAGTAATCGATATGGATTCACAGGAGCGGATGCGACTAATAATGGACCGACTCTCCGCAAATGGTGTGAACACCCTACCCGTTGGTTAAAAAATGCATGAGCTGTTCCTGGCAGCAGAAGGGTGCGTGTGACAGGTGCACACAAAGGGGCTTAATAGTCGCTCGTATGGCCCAAAATGGTCCTGGGGTTTTACCTCCTTTATTTTATTGAGGCTATATTATAGGAGTAGTTGCCTATTAACAAGAAGGGAACACGTTTTTTTCTTTAAAAAAATAATAGTATTCTCTGTGCGTGGAAGAAGAAACCTTCTGCTTTTGACAGCGAAAAATTAAGAATAATACTGTAAAATGCTTTGCATTACAGTAGTTCATCTGAAAGTGAATGTGATGCATGCTTGAACTGTGGATTATACAATATTTTCTGGCTCTACCTTGCCTCCTATCCTAGGAAGTCTTGTCAATGGAAGCTTGTTTCTCTAAGTAAATCTGGATGTTTAATGTTTGAAATCCACACAGCTTTCATACTCGAAATCGTTGCATGTTTTGTACTTTGGTGTGTTTTCCCTTTTTGCTTCTTACTTCCTTTAAACGATCAGTTGAAAGCCTCCTCACCTATACAATATGTAATGACACAGCATGGGTGCTGCAAACTGTTATCTTTTTGGGACTGTGCTCCATGCACGCTGCTGATAAGGGTTTGCCGTCTAGTCACTGAGTAAATTGACGTAAATGCAGAATCTCACAATAAGCCGAATGATATCTTTGAGTGGAATGGAACTGAATATCAGTTTTAGGGCTGAATGACTGGTTCCGTGTTTTTGATTTAAGATGAAATATGTGTGTGAAGATTTTTTTCTTTTTTACATTTTGATTGGTATTAAGAGTTTTCGCGCAAAAAAACAAGTGCGCTAAATTACCGTGTTTGGCGACGTGCCGCGAGGCAACAGTGAAACCATAAAACATATGCAAATGACAGGGGTAATCTGGATGTCAGTGATAGACCACACGGAGCCTGATGAATCTGTGTAATAAGAAGGGCCATTATTTGCGTGCAAGTGCAGGCAGATATGTGAGGGTGCTTTATACACCTAGTCACTGGGTAACACAAAGCCATTCGCATCAGGCCTATAGCCTGAGTTTTGTTTTTATTTAAACAGAAACCGCAAATATACACATATAGTCAGGCTCTGGGGGAAAGGTAGAACAGCCTTACTCACAAGGGATGAGGGAAGAGCTGTTGTTGTGGTGCGGCATTCGTATTCATATTGATGAAAAAGGTCCTTTAGATATATTTGGAATATGTGGAGGGGAAATAAATCAGTTGTTATTCTTTACCACTGATTGTTGCATTTTTAGTGATTTGGTAAATTTTTCCTGACTTCTTTCCATGTTTTCCACAGAATTCGATCCGCCATAACCTTTCACTCAACAAGTGCTTCATGAAGGTGCCCAGGCAGAAGGATGAGCCTGGAAAGGGAGGTTTCTGGCAGATCGATCCACAGTACGCCGACATGTTCGTCGACGGCGTTTTCAAACGCCGGCGGATGCCTTCTAATCACTTCAGCTCCCAGAGGCAGAGCAAGATCTTATCTGGTTCAGAGCCCTCTTATTGTCCGATGGGCCTGGGGTACCAAAATGGCTACCAGCTTGGCTTTGGGCAGTTTCAGACTAATGGAGGATTTCAGAGAGGGGCAGGACTAGGCAACAAACGCAAGCAGTCCTCCCCTAAGCGAAGCTGTAAAGTGGCAACAAGGCCCACAGAAGAGGCGTTTGCCCCTGAGGTGAAGGAAACGGAGGTGCTTAAAGGTGATTTTGACTGGAGCTCTGTGTTTGATGACGTATTCAGCGGCAGCAGCAGTAACTTCGAGGACCTGGACATCAACGCAGCACTCAGCTCTCTGGGGTGTGAGCCAGACCTCTCCACGCATGGACGCAATATGGCTGCTGCTGGCAAGTGGTACAGCGGCGGGTTCGAGCAGCCTTGCAGTTACTTGGAGGGGGCTAGTGCCATCGGTGCCCTGCCGTACGACGCCATGCAACAGGCCCCTGTGCTGGCACAGCACTTTGAGGAGATGTTCGTGGAGCCTCCACGACACCCATGGGAGGAGTTCAAGGAGGAGGCACACGTCACCCCACTGACACTGGAACACAGCTTCCCCTTCTGTGAGGGCTTCATGAACGACATGCAGCCTTGGGAAAGGCCAGAGTCATATCTGTGACACCTCCCCCTGTGCCAGTCCCTCCTCAAATGTCCACTTGATGTGCTGGACCTAAATAAACACTTCAGTTTTGCTATATTAGCATCATAAACACAGATGAACAATCTGTCTTCTTGATGTATGTTTTGTCCTTTGTTGCTTTTCAAACAGAAACTTTATTAATTTGCAGTTGATTCTTAATTCTTGTATCGGGCTATTGGCATCATTTTGAAGCATCATTGTTTTCATGTGTCAGCTATGTATGACCTATAGTCATTTATCATTTATAAATTACTGATCCAGATTATATTGCAAATTTTAAAAGGGAGCGTATGAAGAAGCACAAAAAAATTACTTCCAGATTTCCATGCACATGCACTTTGACAGACTACAGTTCATGGAAGGGTAGGGAAAATCTACTTCTGTTGCATATTCATTCTCCTTTATTGTTTGACAGAGACATTTTAAAGACCAATAGAGATTATTGCAACACAGTATAATGCAGTTTTACACAGTTAACGTTGCACAAATGCTTGAAATGCCACCTTATTATACTTGAATTAAATCCAACAACTGTTCAGATCAATGCAAGTGATTTGAAAATTCTTTAAGGGTATTTGAAATTTGTAAAGAAGTCTGCGATTGATTGACTGCCTCTTCTCATTCTCAGACTTGCTATACCGAAACACAATTGATGAGACGTGAAAAATATAACCTTGATTCTTGATTGATTTTAGATTTGATTGACAAGTATCCTGCTGAGGTCACACACAAAGAACTTTTGCTCCTGATGTTTTTGTGATATAATCCCAATAAATTAAAATGTTCATTAGAGACTTTGGTCCTCCTTTATTGTATAGAAACTAAGTTACACTTTATTGTTATTTTATGAAAACAAAAAGTGTGTTACTGATCTGTATCCAACACTTTTTTGAGAATACTGCTGAAGGATTATGTTAATGCATTGGAAATCATCATAGCTGTTTGCTAGTCCTGCTATTTAAAAGAAACTATGGTAGCTACATATAGCTTTGTACGATTATTGTCTGTAAGTATACGTACCTATTGTAGATTTTAAAATGATTGGCGCCGAGGTGCCAGTGTGTGGCTCCGCTGCTCAGCTATCATTGTAATGCTTCCATTTTTATGATGAAGTTTAAGAAATATTGAATGCTATTTGAATTTCATGAGAAGACATTTAATGAAAATGTTTTTTTTCTTCACAATTATGGCTTCAACATGCAGAGGTATTTTTTTTTTGATTATTCGTTAGGATTGTTTCTTTTTTTAAGGTGACATAAACTGATTGTGTAAACAGAAAAACATGAAGAGACAATGACAGAAGTCTATTACTAGAACTTGCGGTTCCTCCAAAGGACTATGAAGTCTGTGCAGCTGTGATTTTTTAATTATTTGTATTCCTAAACAGTCCATGCAATAAATATAGTGGATTTTTTTTAAATGTCTTATGGTGTTGTGTTCCATAGCAGTACTTGGTTTTCTTGTGCATGGACCAAGGTTAACTAGATTATGTAGATGAAGTGAACACACAAAGGAAAGCATTAAAAAGTCAGTACATCCAGTTTTCAGCAGCATAAATTTATAGGCAAAATATTCATAGTCATTTTCAATAGTCATTTTTTTAGGCAGCAGGAAGTGAATGCAGTGATGGTTTGATATTCAAAAATGTCTGGCATGTGAAACAATTTCTTTGAAGTAGAGCACTAGTTTGTGCATTCCTAGTCCTTTTAAGAAAAATATTTTATTAAAGGTTTTTAGCCTGGTGTTGCCAGGAGAAACAATTTACCATTGTTAGCTACCTCAATGGTAGGATCTTTATTTTTAAGCATAAAACATTTGAATAGTGCATATTCCATCCATCTTCCAAGCATTGCTACAAGACATTCTAGGCAGCACAGGGTGCAAGGCGGGGGCTGCATCTTGGATGGGATGCCAGTCCATCACAGGGCACAAGGCAGGGATCACCTTGGATGAGATGCCAGTCCATCACAGGGCACAAGGCAGGGATCACCTCAGATGGGATGCCAGTCCATCAAAGGGCACAAGGCAGGGCTGCATCTCAGATGGGATGCCAGCCCATCCCAGGGCACAAGGCAGGGATCACCTCGGATGGGATGCCAGTCCATCAAAGGGCACAAGGCAGGGCTGCACCTCGGATGGGATGCCAATCCATCCCAGGGCACAAACACTTCGGGTAGAGAGTAACAATGTGTGACAACCATCCCTATTCTCCCCTATTATTTGACCTGTCATTCATGTGTTAGAAAAACACTGCAATGTTTCTTCAAAAATAGTAACCAACAAAGACTTCCATGTATACATCAACACATCCAGGGTTCTTCGCATGCCCTTCAATCACTGGGAACTATCAAAAGAGGTCTTCAGTCCCAGCTTAACACTGACCTTGAATTTTGAAATCCTGCACTAATAGACTGCAGTTGCAGAAGCCACACCAGAGCCTGCATAAAGGCAGGCTCAAAATATGTCTATAAAGAAAATGGTACTCAATGTCTATCACTGGTAAGGTCAAATATTTTTGTGTTCCATTTGCATTTAGATCCTCTTGGCATCATTGTAGACCAAATATTGGAAAATTGGTATATTTTAAATGAGTGTATCTCAGCATAATATGTCACTAGATTAGAGACATGAGTAGGCATGTAGTTTTATACAGTGAGGGAAATAATTATTTGACCCCCTGTTGAATTCCTAACTAGACCCATTTATAAAGAAATGAGAAGTCTATCATTTCACTGATAGGTTTATTTTAACACCAGAAGATAGATTTTCAACAAAACAAACAAGAAAAATCATTATGTAACAAGTACAAATCAAGTTGTCATTTATCTAGAGAAATAATTATTTGATTCCCTACAAGCCAGCAAGAAATTAGTTCAAATACATGTGTACTCACACAACACAAGTAGTACTTAATTAAGTATTAACAGATACCAGGCCTGTATTGTCATTTAATGGCATTACTTTGTTAAACGTATTCTTGGGTCACTAACCTGTCTACATCTTCAACCTTATCACCATGGGAAATACCAAAGAGTTGTCTAAGGACATCAGAGACAAGATTGTTGACCTTCACAAAAGTAGAATGGGTTACATGACCATCAGCAAGCAGATTGGTGACAAAGTGACAACTGTTGGTGCAATTATTCACAAATGGAAGAAAGACAAGATCACCCTCGGTCTAGGGCCCCAAGGAAGAACTCATCTCATGCAGCATCAATGATCTTAAGAATGGTGAAGGCTAACCGCAGAACTTCATGGGAGGAGCTCGTTAATGATCTCAAAGCGTCAGGGACTGCAGTCACCAAGAAAACCATCGGTAACACATCATGCCGTTACGGTTTGAAATCCTGCAGTGTTCGCTAAGTACCCCTGCTCAAGAAGACCCATGTTCAGGCCCTTCTGAAGCATGCCAGTGAACACCTGAATAATTCGAATGAGGCTTGGAGGAATGTCATGTGGTCAGATGAGACCAAAATCGAGCTGTTTGGCATAAACTCTACTTGCCATGTTTGGAGGGAAACGAATGCTGACAATAACCCCAGGAACACCATCCCTACTGTCAAACACTGAGGTGGAAGCATTATGCTTTGGGGGTGTTTTTCTGCCAAGGGTGCAGGATGGCTGCACCTCATCGAAGGAAAGATG
>JAODKC010000095.1:29187549-29199738 GCA_026777985.1 Mormyrops attenuatus | reverse complement strand
CTCTCAATCAGCCAATAACAGCGGGACCCTAGGACTGGTGTTGAGAACCCTACAACTGGTGTTGAGAACCCTACTTTATTACTGGCTGATTGAGAGGTCATCCCAAAAACCCGCACCGGCTCTCCATGGATCAGGTTCCCCACCCTTGCTGTAAAGGTTCTTATGTACTGCATGTAAATCACAGACATTATGGAAACATAATGGAAGGATGATCTGGCTTGTTCCATACAGGCTGCTGCTCTAGCAGGTTACCGCAGAGCACATGATAGAAAGGATCTAATTGAAAAAGACCCACTGATTAGATTCCGTGGCTGCAGACAAAGGAAGATATTAGTTTATGAACCTGTCTAGTTAACTCTGTCTAATACATTTATTTCTTTTTTGATCAGAGGGGACATTTAATAAAGGCCATTTCTTGCCACCGTATGCTGCCTTACACAAACTAAGTAGAGGAAAAGCATTAATTTTGAGCTTGTTACACACGCTAAAAAAATCATGGGAAGGTTAACCACCACACTAGTGGCCAAAATTGTGGGAACACCTAGCATTTTTGGCATTACACTTTAAAAATTACTACACTGTTTATAAACAATCAAAGAATGTTATAAATATCATGCATTGGATGATTAAACAGGTATCTGGAGCAACAGTTTAATAAAGTTCTGCAATCTCTAAAATCTGGAAGTGTTTCCACAATTTTGGCCACTAGTGTATTTATTCCCATTTTAATCTACAAATACATTATCATAACAATAGGAAACCATTTAGGGATTCAGAAACAATTCAAAAAGACCAAATGACTTCATGAGTGAAGTGGCTAGGTCAGGGTGAACATGAGTTCCAGTGGCTTACGCTGGAATTTCTGGGACTGAACCTCAGATGCTGCTGTTTGGGAGTGGAGTAACAGATGGAGGGGACTTGAGGCACACACACTCTGCAAGCATGTAAAAGGGTGCAGCTTCTGGCACTGTTACAGCTTGTACGCTAATTTTACTTGCATAAAAATATTCTGAAGACAGAAGGAAAAATGATTGGTTCAGAGGGATTACCAATCAGATTATAGAGACAGTGGGACTAAGGAACTAGAGGAGGCGGGACCAAGACTTCTGATTGGTCTGTCCCACCTACTCTAGTTGCTTAGACCCACCTCCTCTACAATCTGATTGGTTATCTCTCTGAACCAATCAGTTTTCCTTTTACCCTCAGAACATTTTTGTATAAATAAAACTCCCATAAGCGCCTTGCACTCTCATCCTTTATGTCAGCTTGTTTCCTTCCTGCAAAACCTCAGTATTAAAGCTATGAATCTTTTCGCATTTCTTTCCATGCGTCTTTTTGAAGTTAAATAAATTTGCTTTTGTATGTGTATATTGTATCCCACTGCATCTGCACATTCTACGTCTAATACGACCTTCTACACGATAGACAACAGAAATACTGAAACACTCTTTTCCTGGTTGTTACAAGCCCTCAGATAGAGAAACACCAGGCTGAAACATAATGAGAGCTTATTTATCAGGTGTCATTTATTCCTTTTTTTATGCAGTCAGAATAAATGCTGCCACGGCTTCCAACGGCTCCCCGGGAGGGAGTCACAGTAATGTCCTAGTAATGAAACATTTTTAAGCCAAGAAAGTGATCAGTGCTATCTGTGGAGATGAGCTCAGATGTGGACCCACCTGCTTGCATATATTTCCTCATTTATTTCATTTATCCATTTATCCAAGGCGTCGTTGTTCTGTGTAATTATTCAAAGATTGTAGCCTGTAGACATTGACCACACAGCTGGAACAATTGTTATAAGGCTGAAAAATGAAAAAAAAAGGTGACGCATAACTCAGCATGCCCGAATACAGTATAAACCCAGAAAATAATTCCGAGCATGTCATTTGATATATACAGTATATACAGTGAATAAAACATGACTTTGTGGGTCTGCAATGATGAGAACAAATATCAGAAGCAAAGCAATGTCAAAATGGAAGGGAAATGTGGCACGTATTGCATATTTTGTAAAACGGTTACCAAAGGCTTTTTCCTGCACATCAAAGTTAAAAATGTGTTACTTCAGCCTTAGGGAATTTCAATGATGCACAGAAGTTGTGCCTGTTATCGTGATTTTTGCAGCTCTCATGGTTTCTGAGTGGGAAGAACTCTGCATAACAAAGAACCTCTTGTTGCTCAGAGAGATGCATGCAGAGCAATATGTTATGTGCATGAAGTCGTGCTCATGACTTTGGGTTTATGTCTTTTCCTTAGCTCCTGTGCGACTGGATCTAACCCTGTATTTCTAACACGTTTTTTACATATTTATTTGTGAACCTTTACTGTTTCCACCCATCTTTAGTTGTTATCTCTGCATCCTAACTCCAAAGACAATATTTTATTGTATTAGGTTGTAACTGTTCTTGGTAATTTTGATTCCTAAATGCTGTAGCCCTTTCCATGTTGCCAAGTATCTTGTCACGCTGGAAACAATCTTTTTCTATGTATAAAACACTCAGTTCTTCTTTAATTGAAAAAATCACAAGCATATATTAGATGTCATGTTTCACACAAGAAATAAATGAGTCATTATTGTTCGGGCAGCCTTACTGATAATGCATGATTGACGATCTAGTCCATATGATTTATATGTAAAAATGATATAAAACAAACATTGTGATCAATGTGTGAAGAAATAAATATACATATATATTACAAATGTACATGAATAGCCCATAATTAGCTATATCTCTTTATAATGACCTATTGCAATGAAGAATGTGGGCAGTTAATTTGCTGGGGCTGTGTTTTTGTTTTGATTTGTGTTTTGCAATATTTAAAAATCAATGTTTTTTTTCCTCCAAGTCAAACATGATGATATATTTACAAAATCCAAAAATATTTCTTTTTCATAATGAACATATCATTTTGGCATAGGTAAAATGTTCTGCTGTCTGAATATTTAATGTCTGTAATAGGGATTTTGTTTATATTAACATGAATTAATACATGATTAATTATTTAGCAGTTGTGAGCTGAAAAAGCTGGCTCTCGGCGTCCAGGCATGAGGGAGTCGAGCCTGCAGGTGAACATAACGTGTGAATGGGAGCGCCTCATGGGGCCCTGGAGACTGTGGGCAGGAGCGGCAGCCGTGGAGAGGGGCCACACACGCTCACTGGGGGTTAATTAAAAGGCAGCTCAATCCACCTGGGACCTCACCTGATCCTGACAGGTGCTCTCCTTCGCGCACATCTGCCATCTTATCATGAGGGGCTGGGGGTGGAGCTTTGTATGTCCTGGGGAGGGGGGCAGGGCTACCTCAACCCCCCAAGCCCCAGGACTGCCTGCAGGTGCATTTGGGGCAGCCATATCACCTGACAGCACTTCAGTATTCATGGCTCACTTTATTTCTCCCAGATCAGCTGGCACGCTGGTGGATTCTGTCAGATGAGTAGGGATGTCTCACACAGACACACGCACACGCACATGCTGGCACGCATGCATGCACCGCCCTGTTTACATGCAAACGTGCTCCTTCAGTCTTTAGTAACTTGTTGGTCCCTTTGACATGCTAACAGTCTGCATGCCCTACAAACCCAGTTAACAGCAAGCAGCCCTACAGACATCATGGCGGTGGCCGGCAATCAGTCAGATCCAGGCCGAAACCCGCAGGAATCACCATCGCAGAAGGTGGAGTGTCATGGTTTACTGCAGCAGAGAAGCCCCCCCCCCCACAGGACCAGCCGGGCTGCCCTCTGTCTGGGCTGGGTGTTAAATCACCGCATAACTGCAGGGAGGGGGAATTACTGCAGCGGTGGAAAAGTGCACCTTACGCTGTTGTGCCAGGTTTCAGCAAGCCTAATTGGACGCTGGAGTACTGGGGATGCGAAAGGTCTCCTCTGGGCTTTGGGGCAGAACATGGTAGTGCAACGGAGAGGTACAGAGAGACATGTTTGTGTCTCGGTACAAAATGGATGATCAGGGCTCATGAGTGTGTTCAGCCGTGATAATTACTAGACATATTTGCCAACATCCACGTGTAGTGTAACTAATTTAAACCTCCATCGTGGTTATACGCCTTTAGGTACAGTCACGCCTCAAACAAACAAATGTACAGTTAAGAAGCTCTGAATTTATCATTTGTCATTTTGAATATTTATGCTCCCGATGCAGTACTACTGTAGTCCTAAGAGCTCTTGTCAGACCGAGCTATATTTTGTAATGAAATACTGCTTTGCATGCACTATTAAACACTTCTACAAGATTTTACAGCAACAAGAAAAGCTTCAGGAATATTATTATTATGTTATTATTATTATTATTCATTTTTTTAACTGCCCCATGATTACTGGGGCAGTGTTCAGTGAGAGTTTACTTCAAATTGTTTTACTGAGGTTGTAGATGGGAGGAAGTTAATGGACCTTCTGTGGTTGTACTGGTGTCCCTTGGGACGTCTGTGTGGCATCCTGATGCTGTCAGGAGGATCAAAGGGGAAAAACATGTACAGCTGGGGTCATGCAGCAGTTTCTCATGATAAGGCAGGGAAGCAAAAGGACGTCCATATTATTGCCTTACTGAGTGCACAAGATATGGCCAAGGGCTACTGCACTTTTAGTGGTAGCTGATATATGCATGTAAATGAATGCTTTCTTTTAAGGAAGAAGATTCTTTAGGACCAGACAATGTGTTTAAGTTTTCATGGATTTAACCATATCATTTCTGTGTTGTGGTTTACAGTAATCAAAATCACCCTCACACACACACACACACACACACACAGTCGTGTAATCATATCTTTTTGGGGACCGCTCATTCATCTCTATGGGAAAAATGCTAATGCTAACTGTGACAACCTTAACCCCTACCCAGCCCTAACCAGACCCATAAGTAACCAAACAAAATACAACAGTTTTTGCATATTTGGTTTTTCATTGCAGTCACGGATTTTTATTAAATAGAGTTTTCTCATATGGGGATCAGGAAACCGGTCCCCATAAGGTAAAAAAAAACGGGTATTCATCACATTGTGGGGACATTTGGTCCCCACAAGGTAAGTTGTACCTGCACCACACACACACACACACACACACACACATTCACCCTCAAGTTAGACACCTGCACTAATGCATATGTTTATGGACATTAACTAAGCCTCACTCATAGATCTTTTGGAAGTTTCTCTTTAACATCACATTTATCTTTCGTGTTGTACTTTTTCCAGCAAGGTGTCTCCTTTTCCTTCTAGTTTCAAGGTGCAGAGTGATTGCATTCCATGTCATTTTACAGACAGAATTATATGTTGGTAACATCCTTCGGGGAAGTGGTTGGGGGTGGTGCTGTGGACCGAGGGGATAGGGGGGTAATTACAGAGCTGGGCATAGGCGGGCAAGGGTACACAGGAGAAGAGGGGGTGTCTTGGCTCTTACCAATAATGCCTGAGATGCTGACATGTGAAGAGGAATGGTTGGGGATTTCAGAAAGGGGGAAGGGGCGACTCTAAACCCCGTCACCTCCAGAGATGCTGCCCACAACTCTGCCAGCTGCACCTGATTGGACGTCACTGCATCAACGCATCACAGGCTGAACATTCCAATAAAGAATAATAAAAATGCTCTCATTCAAGTCACCTTCTCCCTCCCCACTATTTTCATTTTTACATTTGCTGCTAGACATGTCATTGCAGTGGCAGTCATTTCCTTGTTTTTGTTTTGGTATTGGAGTGTTTTCTGTATGTTCCTCCGGGATGATCTGGAGAATCCCTTTGTGGCCAGAGCTTTACATAAAGTTCTTAATGTGTCCACATTCTGTGGAGCTGATTTTTTTTCAGTCGTTTGGATTCATGCTTGGGGTGGAGGCTTTTTCTGTGAAAAACTGTCTTAAAAAATACTTTTGTGTTAAAGTTGTGCAGTGGAAAGTGGGTATTTTTAAGTGGTCATATCTAAGAAGTCTATGGTGTGCACTTAGTAGTAAATTTTACTGTGATTGATTGGAGGCGTGTGTTTCAGATGTGCATGTGTGATATGTGTGTGTGTGTGTGTGTGTGAGATATGTGTGTGTGTGTGTTTGTGTGTGTGTGTGATGTGCGTGATGTGTGTGTGAGATATGTGTGTGTGTGTTTGTGTGTGTGTGTGATGTGCGTGATGTGTGTGTGAGATATGTGTGTGTGTGTTTGCGTGTGTGTGTGTGATGTGTGTGTGTGTGTGTGATGTGTGTGTGATGTGTGTGTGTGATGTGTGTGTGTGTGTGCGTGATGTGTGTGTGTGTGTGTGTTTTAATCCTTTCAAGTTGTGTGCCCTGTCATCCAAATATGTATCATAATATAATATGCTGTTTTTTCTTTACCCGTCTCAAATATCCCCCCTTTCCAGTTAGCCATGTAGATATTTGCATAAGAAGGTGAAAACTTCTTCCCCATTGCTATGCCCTTATATTACCAGGTCTGACCATTGAATCCACAGTCATTCTTGTTAGGCTAATCTCCAGTAACTGGATCAGCTCATTGTCTATTCTGTTGCTGTCAATGTGCCTATTCATAGATTTTCAAACAGCTTTTGCTGTTTGCATGTTTGTGTACATCCTGTCAATGTCTATTGTGAAGAAAATGTGTTTCAACTACTGTGGTGTTCTTAATTTTTTCCACAAAAATCCTACGTAAATTTAGCTTTGCGGAGAGTGGGTTTAGGAAGCAGACAGTGTACTCTGACATGATGGACAACCCAAGTCAAATTCTGTGAGGAATTGTCCAGCGTTTGGGTCCTGATGAATTTTGGTAAAAGGTGAAGTATTTTCTTTACCTCTGAGATGTACTTTCTTTATCCGCTGATATAATGACTATGTGTTTACTTCCTGCTTCCCAGGTTGAAAGTCTTTCTTGATCTCCATTTGTTTTCTGTAGTTCCCACGCCGACCTTTATCCCATAGGCTAACGTAGTCCTCTATCACAGTGTTTCCCAATCCACTCCTTGGGGACCCCAGACAGTCCACCTTTTGCTCCCTCCACCTAAGCTTGGAGGGAGCAAAAATGTGAACTGTCTGGGGGGTCCCCAAGCACCAGACTGGGAAACACTACTCTATCAGATTGAATTTGGTGGCCAGCATGATAATAGTCTTCTTCACCTCCTGGTCAAGAATCATCCTGACAGTGTCCGGAGTTCAGTGTATCATCAGCATGATTATATCAAAGCCACACAGCTACAGGAATTAGGGTATATTTCTTCTGATACACCTGCTTTTTTTCTTCCAAGATATTCCAGGCCCTGGGAGTAGTTAATAAGAAGGATCCAGATGTCTGCTGCTGGGAATACCTCTTCCGCTTCTCTGAACATTGCTTACAGTCAGTTGATTATAGTTCCTTGTGGTTTTTGTTCCCTGTTGCTGATGTCAGATGATAAGGTCACTTCCTGGATCCTTTTCTTTGGTCTCAGTTTCTGTAGTGTGTGAGTAATCAAAGGAGTTCCCCAGGTGTTTTTGACATTTTATGTCTAAGTGATACAGCACCACCTATGAATGTGTGACATAGTTTCTAAGCTAATTATCTCAACCTGTTCCATGAATGTTATATTGCATGTAACCTAATGTACGCAGTAGTCTGGGACATATCGTGTAGTCCATATGCATGACACATGGGTTATCTCATTCAGTAATAAGGACAGTTAACTTACACTCCCTATCTAATGGAAGCATTGGATGATACTTAATATCGTAATAATAAAAAAGTAATACTTTTAATCTGATGCAAATTCTTAGTTATGGAAACCTGAGCAGAGACAGCCAAGATCAGGATGGGGTTTCCGTCAGGTTTGCTCTGTTAGAGATGTCAGCAGTGTTTGTCCAACACCCTTCCCGTTACTGATCCCATTCAGCACAATGCCACAAGAACTAAAATATAAAACTCTGAATTACCTCCATAATAAGTAGTAAAATGTCCCAAAACACAGTGACTCTATTTTAATTCAAGAGGTCTATATGAACAGTTGAAAACATCCAGTGCCCGATATAGCTGGGGAAAAACTGTCATTCCCATCAAGTACACATTACAGACTGGGTACCATTATGGTGAAAACTTATAAATAATTGATAACCAGAGACCTGAGATGTGCGTGGTACATTCTTCTAGCAGGCAGGCTAAAGCTTACTTGAGGCGTAAATAAATATTTACACTGCAGCAAAGAAGTCAATTTTAATTCTTTTACAATGAATATGCATTGGTTTACGGTGGCAACGAAGGGAAATTTATTTTAATTCTATAAAGAATTTCAGATTTAAATTCTGTATTCATACAAACTAAACTTGTTAAAGTATGTTTTCATTTTTGATTATTCAGCACAAATGTTATATTTAGTGTAATATTATTCACTGATGTTATATTGTTAATAAGGGAGGGGAAAAATATCGATTTCATAATTAATCGCAATCCTCGTTTTGACAATTCGACATCGATTCACAAAATCCCAAGATCGATCTAGTTCATTTATATCTTTTCCAGGCACGTGAATGCAAGGAAGAAATTAAGAAGGGCTTTATTCTCACACCAATCATTTTCAGTACAATGTTCACGGTGACGCGGAATAACGTTATATAAAAGCAAAATGAATAAAACGAGATGAAAACAAACTATGTGAAGAGAAAACAGATATCATTGGATGTGACCTGCTGTCACTTATGAGAATATTGTTATCTGTGTTTTTCAAATGTCGTGGGTAACAGTGAAACAAATGAAAGCGACTAAAAGTATACAGGTACAATTAATTTATTTCTGGCTGGGTGCAAGAAATTCAGAGGGAAAAGTGTCAGCGAAATATTTCGGTGTATTCATAGGTAAGTATAAGAATAAATTTCATACTTATTATAATACATTGTTTTTCGTTATTTTAGTTTTGTCTTATTTTAGTCATGTGACGGTAACTTGAAATGACGTTGTTTCGCGATGTTAACACTACAGTGCGTGTCTGCTGTTTTCAGATTTGATCGCACATTAGTGAATGTGTCTTAAACGTAAATTGGTTAGAGTCAAAATGTAATCCAATCGGGGACATGTGAAGCGAATCATAACTGATTCCTCGCACAATACCCGTATGTTACTCGAATAAGACTCTAATTCATGTTTTGGCATATATCTTTAACTTAAAATCTTTCTGAAACACGGCATTGTTTAGACTTGCCCATTTTTATTTTCAGCTATTCTATTCAGTCAGAAGTCATTTTTCGTAATTTGAAAGAGACAGCGTGGGTTTTGTTTTTAAGGAACTCTACCCATATGTTCCTCAGATAAAAAAGATTTTGGTATACAAGACTTTGGCTTTTTCTTTAGTGGTTTTCACAGTTTGCTTCCAGTGATTTTGCATTTACAAATGTGTGTTCCATTAAGGGCTGTTTAAACATCTTTTAAGACATGGAAAGCTTCTACAGTATGTAGTATTTCATATATAATCTCTGTTGGATTGATAATCAAATTAGAATTGAATTAAATCAGACTGAATTGAATTGTTAGCTTGTAAATCAGAATCAAATCGAATCGGTGCATCTGTGCCATTACCCAACACTAACTATTAAGCAATTTGTCTCGGTACAGGTGATTACGCAGAAAAAAATAATTTAACCCTGCCCACTCCAAATAATGTATGATGCAAGCAGTCAACAATAGAGTATGGCTTATAAATAAGTCAGAAGCATGTGAAAATAGCTGGTAGAGTTACAGTAAGCATGTATTGCATGTCCAGTGGGTTACATGCTGAATAATTATTAATAAAAGTCTCAACTAAGTGCAAATGCACGCAAGGTCAATGGGGAAGGATGGTGCAAGAGTCCATATTTAGGAATATTATGACTTGTGCCGAAAATGCTGTACAGATGATGCCTAGTTTTTGTTTTTAGGGCTCTCACCCACTGTGGAGCAGAAATATGCTGGAAGAGGAGGTGTCCAGGATTTGAGGACGAGACATGATTTTCTTTGCCCACTTCATCATCCATGACGAATGCAGGTCATCAGGGGAGGCTGCCACCAATGATGTTCTCAGCATACTGCAAAATGCACTACAGTTTCCACTTAGATTATGAAGATGAAAATTGAAGAAGTTCACGAATTTCCTTCATGACGTACAGTCATTTGTGTACAAAGAGTACAGCAAGGATGAGTGCAAACACAGTCTTCTGGAGCCTTCGCTGACATCACTGGCCTCTGTTTTCATAGACAATCTACAGCAGGGGTCTCAAACTCCAGTCCTGGAGGGCCGGAGCCCTGCACAGTTTTTGGTTTACCTTCATTAAAAACACCTGATTCAGCTACTTACCCAATTACCACACAGCTCTTGAGCTGAATCATTTCTGTTGGAACAGGGAAAGAACTAAGCTACACAGGGCTCCGGCCCTCCAGGACTACAGTTTGAGACCTCTGATCTACAGCATCTTTTTGTCCCTATCCACCTTGTCCCTGTCCAGCTATCAAAAAGACAGTAATTGTTCCACTGCAGAAAATGTTTAAAGTTTCAATGACTTCTGACAAGTGGCATTATCCTCTGTGGACCCACTACAGTTTGCGTACCTGAGGCCAAAGGATGTCACAGTCTCTGACTTGCCCCTCACACCACCCTCAAACACCTGGGCAGAAGAAACACCTACTCTGCTCAGCAACTTTAGCCCGGTATCCTACTAGACCAGTTAGGGGAGAAATTCAGGGAACTGGGCTTTGTACAAACAATGCTGGACAGCATGATCATGCTAGGCAAACAGACATCAGCAAGCTAACCAAGCCTGATGTTAACATACTAACTAACATACTATCCACTGAGTGAAGGAAGATTCTGCTAAACAGTCTACATTTGCAATGGAGGTAGTAAATGGCATTAAAACTAAGTTAATTTAAACTCGATGAGGATTGGGGAAGGGGAGGAAAGAATCGCACAAGCAGAGGAGGACGTCTTGGCCCTCCAGCAAGAAAACATTAAGAAACATTAAACGGCAGGATGCAAGATACGGAAGATCAAGAGAGACGCTCCAATCTGCGGATGGCTGGTGTGCCTGAAAAAGCAGGGGGAGTAGATATGTGTGCTTTTCTGCAAAACTGGGCGATGTATTCACCTCCGTCCCCCTTATAGAGCAAACACATTGTGTGGGACAACTTAATCCAAATCGCCTCTCCATCTTAGAACAACAGTGAGGAAGCTTCTTAAGAACAAAGACTGTGAGAGCACGCTGAGAGTAGCAAGGCGTCTTAAAGAAGAACGGTATGAAGACCATCAAACTCGTCTCTTCCCTGACTTCTCCGCCAAGACATCTAAGTGTCAGTGGTAGTTTAAGGGGTATTGGATATCCACTATGGCACGTTCCCCCCCGCCCACCTGATAATCACGCACGCTGGCCAGCACACCATCTTTAAATCGGTACAAGAACCTACAGAACCAGCGACATACTGTGAGTTTGCTGGAAATTAATGCTGGTCTTGATATCCTTAAGATTTCCTACTGAGTGTAGCTAATCACTCCCACACGCATGGATAATGAGACACATGTGTTTATAATCACGATACATTGTTTCTTCTATGTGGGTGAATCTGTAAGTGGCTGACCCCAACATTTACATACTTGTTTTTTTTTACTCATTTAATAACATTTTTATTATTTAATAACATTTCCTCCCAGATTAAAAGATACTACTATCTATGATAGTCACTCTAAAACACTTGAATGATGGGGGTGGTGTATGCTTATTCTATAGTGTCCTGCTAACTGGATCTAAAGAAAATTCCTTTTGTACCTATCTGCATGAGAAAAAAATGATCATCGGACTGAGATAACTAGAGACGATTGGGAAAAGGCATGCTGTCTAACTCAAACCAACTCCATTAATAACAGAAGTATTACAATACAAATGGCTTTTGAGAAGTTATGTACACCTGTCAAACTGCACAGATGTAATTCTGATATACTGTAATGTATGGAAGTTCAGATGTTTTGGAAGGGGGTGCTGACACTAATAATCAGAGGGAATCAGGCTTACAGTAGGCTGTACAAAAGCCATTTTTGTAATTTGTAACCAGGTAACTAAGTTGTGGAAGACTGGAGAATCTGGGGTTGAAACTGAATGGTGAATTTAATGTATATGCCAAAAATACAATTAATATCAATGGAGATCAGTACAAAATCATAAAATACCAGTAAACTGTTGTAAACCTGAATGTCAGGCTTTTTTCCCTATGATGACGGGGGG
>JAODKC010000095.1:29150058-29168241 GCA_026777985.1 Mormyrops attenuatus | reverse complement strand
CCCTCCCACCCCCCCACACAGAATTCTCTGCAGTCGGCACAGACATCGCCTTAATTGCACGGCATCGCAGTGTTTGTTACTGCAGGTAGGTTGCCATGGCTACCCCCACCTGTTAGCACAGACCCAGCAATGGGGTGGAAGTGATAATAGGAAATGTGCATTTTATTGTGGAGAGATTGGGAGCCAGCAATCCATTTACGCTCGTGTTAACATGACAACGTAACTTTAAAAAAGCCCTTCAAGAAAATGTTTTTCTCTTCTTTTCTTGAAGCTGAAGGTGACCCTTCTTTTCATTTCTCTGATCCCGGTGACTCATTCAGGCTGCACTGCTGAGCTTCTGTCCTGGCTGCAAAGCTCCTTCACAGCAGTCAGCTCCAGCTGAAGGAGACTGAAGAATGGGCCTGGCACTTTAAGTTTCAATGAAATGCACAGTGAAGCCAAAGAGGCCCAGGATGTGAGCTTTAGAGGCATGTTAGACCTCTAACTGATTGAATTGCTATAACCCCCCTTTGATTGCCAATTTCTGGCACCTCCTTTTGTTTACAATGATAAAATTTACACTCCAAGACCTCTCAAGTAATATCAGTCCACAACCTAGCAGACATATCCTTAGAGCTGTTGTAGATATGTCCACATTTTCAGCATTAGATGTGCACAGAAGGTACTGCAATGAAGTATCTTCATCCATTAGGGATTCAATGCTTCAGCCTTCCTATGCAGTATATGGTCTCTCATGTCTTATTAGGGCATGCAATGTACATGCAAAATGTTTTGAAATTTTCAGCCTACTGTCAGTCCAGTGATCATGTGTCACGTGGGATGGAGACCAGTAAACATGAAAACAAGACTTTGGATGAATACACTACCCACTAATACCACCTTTCAAATGGACAAATGGAGGTAATGTCCTGAATGGTGACCGAGGGCAGTAGGGGTGAGTCAGGCTGTCCATTACCCCACCCCCAATTAACAGCTTCCTCTTGTCTGTGAAGTTCGTTGATCCCATAAAAGCAGAACCATGGGTTCAAGGTTTCTGCTGCTCGCTTTTCCTTCTTCAAGTGACGTCCAGTGTTCATCTCTGGTGCCCAGATTCATGGTGAGTCAGAGTAACCTTTAAACAAGTTTCTTTAACTTTTTCCCTCTCTCTTCTGGAAAGTAGCTATCGGTCGTTAGTCTGTTTGCTGTCATCCCACTGTGACACCGGCTGGCATCCTGCAGGTGTTAGGCGATGGAAAATGAAGTCCTCACAGTAAAGAGCTTCTAGGACATTCTGCGTCCTTCATCGCAGTCTCAGCATGAAAGGTGAGCTGACAAACCTATGTGTTTTACTGACTGACTGGGCCACCACAACATAACAAGCCCCTGTAAAAATAAGCCATTCCCACCTTTGCTACTTTGCAAAGTTCAGCCTTTCGTAGGAAACTGGGTGCTCCCTAGGTAGGGCAAGACAGGAGATCATGTTGGGAGATGTCTAGTCATACCCTGGTATTTATTGTAAAATCTAAATATCACACAATGATGGACCAAACAACAAAGTGTCTCAAGTTACATTTTGAGAAATGGTCTATACTCCAATCCAACATACAGCTCCGAAAAAAATTAAGAGATATAATAGTTATATAAATTGAGAAACTGAAAAATTTGCAGTAGTCTGTTAATTTTTTTCCAGAGCTGCATGTTCTAGGTGAATGAATCTCCTTTTCATAGTTAAACACAGCAATTCTAGGAGCCATCCTAAGCATGTTATGGTGTCTGCCTGCCACATTGGTACCTCCTGGAGACAGGAGGTACCAATGATGAGGACCTACACATTGCTTCAACCTTACAGGTGGAAATTAAGTGAGAGTTACCATTTGTGGAAGTACAGATATATAGGAGCTGTTTGACATTTCTCATTTTGCTTTTCCATGAGACACAGACACACATGTACAGTTGATAACAAAGTGCAGAGTCTGACATTTATCCGGTCCCCATGGAGCAGTTTTAAGGGTTAAGGGCGTTACTCAAAACTCAAAAGTGTTATGATACAGTCCACACAGACTTTTTCAAGTGATCCAAAAAAGGGCATGTGGTGCTGGGAACAGTACAGGCTGTGAGACCTTGACAGAAATGACTCTGACTTCATCCGCAGTTCATATTTTTATCTGTTTTAAAGATTGCTTTAATCTTTAATTCAGCTATTTTTTGAATTCTCGGACATTCTAGACATTGATTTGACTATGTATATTATTAGGAAAAATTCATAAATGACTAGAAAGCTGCTAGACAGCTACAGTATGAAATTTTGGTGAAACCAAAATGAAACTATTGCTTATTTCTCCAGCCTCTTATTTTTTTTCTCCAGAGCAAAAAGACACACATAATCTCATATTAGCCTCCCTTTAGGTTCCATAAGAGATATGATCAAGCTCTGTAATAGTTCTTAAGCTGGGTACACACAAAGCCTACAGCAAAAAACCAGCACCAACCAAGACCGATTAATGGTCAGCTCCTATCAGCTCCCATTGTTTGTGAAAAGCTTTGCTGGAACACACCGGCACGAGGTGATGATTGATATCATGCCCAGTCAGAAAACTCAGATGCCCCAGTTAGCTTCAATGTTGAAGCAAGCAGCTAAACTGGCCAAAACAGCACAGACGGGGACCAGCTGCGTCTGACTGTGCCACACATACCGACCCAACTGGCAGTCACCGACTCTCCCTTTCACAATACGAAATCAAAGTAAATAAAATGAGGACAATCGGACTACTCATTCAACTTCCTCACTTTTTTTATTTTCAGCAGCAAGAGTAAAACCCTCAGAAAAACTAGAGCCTTGACACTGATGAAGCAGCATACTGCCAGTGCTTATTGTGAAGCCTTGTTAGTCATAACAGACTTTTAAACATTTTCTCTATGAGCTGATACATACACAATGTTAAATCTTAAACAGTTGAATATTGACTGAAATACAAGATTTGGTATAAACAGTTGCTTTTTTTCAATACTTTGTTTTTTATGGAAGGAATTAACACACACAGCTAAAAGCTACAAGTGATGTATAGGTATAGGGGTTTGTAAGAAATCTGCACATGACCCTGACACCTACCATGAAGCAAGTTTCCCAGAGTGACTTCCGGGAAAGGTCAGCTCTTAGCCTGTTACCTGTTGTGCGCTAACTGGTGGGTTGACTACTATGGTCAAGTGTCAAGCATTCATTTTCATGCACAACAATACATTCTGTCACACAAATAGCATTATTTAATGACGAAATCAAGTGATGCTTTTCTACATTTTGTCCACGAAAGCATAAAGACTTCACTTTCTTTTGTGCACAGAAATCACAATGAATGTTTTGTGCACAGAATTGATATCAGCATCTTGCATTTCGTGGACAGAAGGCTGAATGTACCTGTTTTCATGAATTTTTCATATTAAAAAGAAAGTCATCTTGTTCACAAAATGCATTTTGTCAATCTAATAAATTCATTTTGTGTATAAAATGCATTTTATGAATGAAAGTCATTTAGTGGACCCGGTAGAGGTAAGTGCATGTGTGTGTGGGTTTTCAGCTCTGAGATGGAGTGAGAGGTCTGTACGGGTAAGGGAGTGGTTTGAAAGAACCATCAGAGTCAGCTATTAGTAAACCTTCAGTAAGGGGTTGATAGCACTGCTGTCGCTATGACCTCATTCTCATCACTGCAGTTCCCCAAGGGTAGGACAAGTACTTACAGCACTTAAATCATATGATTTTATAGCTTATTGTATGGGAGAACAGAGTCTGTGGGCATCTTTGACATGTGAACCAAATAGAGATCATCATCAGAATCCATTTTCTGAAATCGCTTAATCCCAACTGGGATCACGGGGGGGACTGGAGCCTATCCCGGGAACAATGGGCGCAAGCAGGAACCAACACACCACAGGGTACACACACTCACAAGGCCAATTTAGACACACCAACAAACCTGCCCTGCGTGCTTTTGGACTGTGGGAGGAACCCGGAGCCCCCGGCGAAAATGGGGAGAGCATGTGAACTCCACACAGAAAGGACCTGGGACCAGACCCGGGACCAAACCCAGAACCGTCTTGCTGTGAGGCAACAGTGCTAACCATTGCATCACCACACCGCCCCCATATTTGGAATTAAATTGGAATTTGTTATGGCCTGACATGGTGAAGGGAGAGACAACCCACATTGTGGTTCCAACAAACAAGGGACTTTATTAAACTCAAAAGGAAATCAAGAATCAAAAGGACCACAGAGGGTCAAAACAAAGTAGGGAACAACACAGAAACAACCACAGCAGAACAGCAGCAAACACAATGACCAACTGAGGAACAAGGGCGAGGGCAAACATATATACACAGGTAATGAGGGTGTGGGCCAATTACAATCAATCAACCAAACACTAGGGCACAAATGACTCAAACACTAGGAAAGGGGTGACCAGCAAAACCTGCTGGCCAGGCAGGAACAGGAATTATGATCAAACCAGCCAAATACCCAAGAAAATACAACAGTATTTTGGTGAGTGCCAAAGCACCATCTGTCAAAGGTCTACTGTACAAGAAAGCAGCATGTTCTTTTACTATGTAGAGAATTCAGGATAATAATAGTTATGTCTCAGTTTGCCAGCTGGATATAGACACACGAAAAAATAACACATGCCACCCTGGATGTTATAATGTATACACATTAATGATCTGTATTATACTGAGAATTCAACCATATGTTATTATTTATGAGAGTCTTTTTACTGAACCATTGACTTAACATCACTAGCCAGCCCCTCTCATGGGTAATTTCCCATAGAAGCTTCTTCTGTCAGGGGGCAGTGATACATGGTCATCCTTCATCAATTACATGGCAGTCAGGGAGACAATTACTTCAGCTAATCACTTTAATTTTTCACGAGCTGCTGGATGCACAGACACAGCGTATTTTTTTGCGGCTTCACTTACACGATGTCCAGCGTGACCAGATACTGGGCTCCAGCTGGATTGCCCACCAAATGGACTGTGATCCGGATGGACTCCAGACAGACTGTAGTTCAGGAAGGCCTGCACTCAGACAAGCTAAGCTTCTGACTCTCTGGGGAGCCAAAGGTAGACAGCCATTTAGGACAAAGGGATTTGTTTAATAATCCAATATTTGCATCACCCAGGTGTTAAATTAGATGATTATAGTAACAGTAATGTGAGAAAAATAATTGGCAATTAATAGCTGCTAGAAGCGATTTGTAAGGTGGGGTGGGGTGGGGTGAGGGGTGGAGATATCCCCAGGCAAGATAAATTCACCTGAATATGATATATGATATAGGCACAGACCACACACTCAGATCTTGTTGCCTCAGTTATAGACTTTTCACCCCAGATTATCATTCCCACCCTTGCATATGTGTTTTTGTTTTCCATATGTTTCTGTGAGTTCCCTGCAGTTTCCCATAATGTGTAATGGAGCATTTCACAGTGGGGGTCTTGTGTTCCGAGACACCGACCTGGGAGAGGCTGCAGCCACACTGTAACCCTGTACTAGATCAGCAGTTTCACTGAAAAGACATGCATAACGCTGATCTGCTGCGCAGAAGGACAAATAACTCCTTGTTATATTTGTGTCTATGAGTTTTCATCAATCCTGTTCCTTTGATGACCCGGCCTTCTCACAGCAGGAGAGGGGAATTCCAGTACTTCAGGGTTACAATCATACACGTTTTATATTTATCTGAATCGGGGATGATTCAGCCATGAGACAGAATAGGCATACTCACTGTCCAGAGGACAACCTGTCAAGCCAAAGCCAAGGTCCACCGTGGCCCCTGAGCTCTCCATTCAAACTTATCTTCTCCATTGAGTCACTGAATTCCACACCTTCCACTTGCTGCTCTGTGAACATCATTTATTCCAGGCACTGCTATGTTACGCCTCCCTGTTTTTTTCCTCACACAAACCCAGCACAGGTGATTTTGCTGCTCTGGACATGATGGGAGTATCAGTAAATTACAACGTGAAGAGGCGGAGAGGACAGAGCAGTGTGTGCACAGTGAAGAGCACTGCTAGTGCTTAGCATGCTGGTTAAGGTCAGCTTGTGAGTTTAAGGTCTCAGGGAGCCGTTCTGTTTTCATCATACACATGATACAAGTGACAGTCGCATACAGCCCTTGGCTGGCATGTAAATCACTTACAAATAATTAAGGATTTATTTAATCCCCACATTCCCAACATCAGATAAATGCCATAGTGAGGCACCAAAATCATGTTATATCCCTGACAGACCCCTCTTGTTGTGCTGGTTTATTTTTGTTAACAACTGGCCCCCACTTTCCCAAAGGTTTTACATACATTTAATGTGACATGTGACTAAAATTAGTCTCTACAGTTTCAGAAACCAATTGTTGCTGCTCTGCAAACACATCTCTAACTCAATATTTGTTTTCAGTTTCCTGTCAAGTTCATTTTCCTTCTGCCCTATTCTGTTCGCACTACACTGGTTCTGAAAGTCTGAGAATACAATGATTCTAGTGTTGGGCTCTCAGTGATCAAACAATATCAGCGCCCTGAGTCTGCAATTATGTGAATTATTCATCCTGTTGGCCTCGTTTGACAAAAGCCATATTCATACTGGATGGCTTATACTAACTCAGTATAAAGACAGATGAGACAGAAAAAACAACAAAAAGTGCTGTTTTAAAAAGAAAATGCTAACAGATATTTTAAATTGAATTACTTAACGGTAGTTTAAAGGTGAGGTAGCATGGTGGCGCAATAATTAGTGCTGCTACCTCACAACAAGAAGGTCCTGGATTCAATCCTGGGTCCTTTCTGTGTGGAGTTCACGCACTCTCCCTGTGTTCGCATGGGTTTCTGCCAGGGGCTCCAGTTTCCCCCATGGTCCAAAAGCAGGCAGGTTGATTGGTGAGTCTAACTTGGCTGTGTGCATGCGTGCCCAGGGTTGGTTCCTGGGATAGGGTCTGGTCCCCTCCCATGACCCTAGTTGGAATTAAGTGGTTATGGTAATTTATGGATGGACAGTTTAAATGCTGAAAAGTAGAAATCCATGTCTTAGTTCCAATAAAGTATGTAAAAATGTTTCTAAACAATGCATTGAGAACAGACCCCACCATATTCAATCAGGATCTCTCTGGATGTCCACTGTGGAGTCATCTGCTTATTTGGGAATTATTGTAATTACAATGACACTCTGGGAACACTCTCCAATCATGCCTGTTAACTTTTCTGCAGGTATCATATTATTCCCATTTTCAAGACCAGAAACCCTGATACTTTAGTCGAAACATAAAAGAATAGTCAACCCCAGAAGTGTAGTAATTGTACTTGACATGTGCTGGGTGCCAAGGCTGCTTCTAATGGCTTTCCATTTTCATTCCATAAAACCCATCAGAGAAATGCTTCCAAATGGACATCATACTTTTACCCCCCCTACTTTCCCTTCATCTGTCTCCAGTCTCATCTGTATTGTCAAGCCTGTTCATGTTGTTTAATGTACATTACAGCATGCCATTGCAAACTCTGGGACTGTACCCCTAAATGAAATAACATGTACCCTTAAATGAAATAACATGTACCCCTAAATGAATTATTTTCACCAAATGTCCAGAAAATGCAGTCACCGCTCACATGGTCACCAATTTTAACTTTTTTTTTTTTTTGTTAACTTTTCTTATTTTTGCTATTTGTTATCTGGTTACAACTTATCAGTTTGTGAGAGTATAATTCTCTTAAAATTTATCCAAACCAGCCATCAGATGGTTGTAAACTTTTTTATCTGTCCATTAATTATTTGACAATAAATTATTTAATTATAGTGTTTTGATTTTTATGCAACCACAAGCCAAATATTATATTCTAGGTGGGTTGTCCTGGTAACCTGCTTTCAAAACTGGACAACATACAGTATACGTACATACATACATACATATGTATACAGCTGCGGAAAAAATTGAGACTGCAGCATAATTTTTTTTTGTTTCACTCATTTCAGTTTATGGGTGTTTGTCTGTGAATAATGTATATTTATTTACAAACTACAGCCGGGCACTTCTCATTGATGAAGGGCTTCTTCCTTGCTTTATGGGTCTTCAGTCCTGCTTCGAGGAGCCTGATATGAACTGTCCTAGCAGTGCACTCACACCTGCACTTAATGTTTCCCACTCCATTTGAAGGTCATTTGATGTCATCCTTCGATTCAAGAGAAACTGTCGGATAGGTTAACAGTTATCTCTGGCATTAGAAAGTTTCTTCCGCCCTTTACCTGGCTGGTTTCTGGTCATTCCCAGTGTCTCCTGCTTCACCTTCTTCTTGTGTACAGCTGTCTTAGGAATTTTGAACCTGGAAGCGTCTTGCTGCAGTGCTGCTCAGTGTAGCCTTCTGCCAGCAGGGGTTTAAAAAGGCAGATTTGTTTAAAAATATAGAGTGGTCTCTTAATTTTTCCCGCAGGTGTATGTGTGTGTGTGTGTGTGTGTGTGTGTGTGTGTGTGTGTAATTTGCATGTTTTAAAATCACATTCTGATCTCACAATGAAACACTGGATTAATGCTTTTCAGAGATAACATTTGTTGTCCCCATTCATCACCTTTGGTGATCAGAAATACAGAGCCTAACACTTCACTCATTCTAGCAATAAACCTGTGATGGTCAGGGCTTGAAGTGAGGAAAAGCAGGTGCTGGTACTTCCCTTGTTATTCAGTAGTAAGTGCTGGTACTTCCCTTGTTATTCAGTACCTGGAGATAATGAGAGGTACTAGTAATCTGAAGAGAAAAACAAGAGGTGCCGGAACTGCACACTGCTGAGTACCGGCCTACTTCATGCACTGGTGATGGCAGATAATGTTCCTTTGATTGTCATGACAAAACATTTTAGAAACTTCATTTTCAAATAAATTGATAGCATGGGGCACGTAGAGTAAGTTTTTGAACCTGGAAAAGTTGATTATTATTATTATTATTATTCTTATTCTGAATTCTTTGGACATAATGATGAGACAACTGTCATTGTTTTTTCTGCGTTTGGAAACCCGTGTCATGATCCCACATCAGCAGTTAATTCTCCAGCTGCATCCTGTTATTCATTAGACCTACCCCAAGGAACAAAGAAGGGAAAAAGAGAATTTTAGTGAAACTTTGTCATTGTTTAGTGTTTTTATACCCCTTTGTACAGTGGCTGAATTTAATTTTTCACTGACATTACGGTCGATTAGGGCCGCCTTTAAACTGGAAATCCCACTTGATATTGTTGCATATCAGCATTATTTTAATGTAAGAGATTAAACAGGGTATCATTGGCCAACTCTGTTCTAAATACAGTCTGGGAATGTCTTTTCCGTCGTCATGTCACATACTCCAGTCACGGGTTAATATTCATAGCAATTTCAATCATTAACACCAGGTTTGCACAAAGCAGTACATAATTTTTGGCACTGTAAAATTTTTTAGAAGTTCAAACTTTTACTGTGTTCCTTTTGAAGCTGCGGTAATGGCAGTGGGAGGGGGCACTGAAAGCCTGAGAGAAAGAGAGAGCTGTGCTGGGGGAATGAAATATTACATTGTATCCTTTTTCTGAGATCCCACGTAAGCCGGAGTTTGAGTACTGTACTTTCAACACCTACCTCTCTCAGGTGTAACCTACTGTCCTGTTCTGGCTGGAGAATTATCCCAGAACAGGCCTAACGTCCAGGCTGCTTGTACTCTCACACTAGTGGGCAGAACATCAACATATATTATCAGACTTAAGAAAGCAGTATCACTGAAGTGGCTGTTTTCTTACATGGTTTATTCTCAAAAACCACTTTGCTGCATTTTATCAGTGAATCAGACAGTACGCATGTCCTATGTGTCCTGTTGAGATACAGAAACATTAGTTACATACTGCTGTGTGCATTTGGGTGTGCTGGGTGGGCACCAGTGTTCAGATTGTGTTAAAAGTTTTGAGGGGGGTCCGCTGGTCAGCATTTATCAACCAGAGGGGGCGAAAAACTGATTCTTATGAGTGGGTAAGCTCCTAGCACCAAACAAAAACACATTTATTTTTCTATTTATTTTTGCCCCACTTAATTATTTCACATATCTAATAACCCATCCATCCTATTCAGTAATTCTGAACTTAATTGGTTTCCTACATTTAGTCACATAGTAATAAATTTAACAATAAATCACTTTTATTGTGTGATTTCAATAAAATATAGAAACATCAAACGTTGTTCAATAAAAATATGTACTGTATTTTTAATGCACTGTACTATAAATTTCCCACAAGGAAATATACTTTATACTTGATAAATAAAGAGGAAACGGTTTATTATAAATAACAAAACAGACAATAATTAACATCAGATATGAGGATTATGATATAAAGGTTGTTTCCTATCACTATAAAATTCACTGGTCAGGTTCGTGCAAAGAGTAAATTGCACGACGAATAAATAATTAACAAATTAATACATATGCAGTTCATATAAGCTACAAGAATTTTGGAAGCGAATGACAAACATATTTGTTGAAGGTGTTTTTGTTATTAATTCATACAGCTGCACCCATCATCACCTGCAGGAGGCTACCCTCTTGGACTGCCTGGGTGTATGTAATCCTTGTTGCATTTTCAACATCGGTCTTCTCACCTCCCATCTTTCATACACTTGAAGCGATGTAGCGCTTCTATGGTTGCCTAAAATGGGTGAATGTGTTTATATATTCAGCAGCAGCTGTATGAAACCACTACGATTCTGGCCTTGCACTTCTTTCAGAGAGCGGAATCGGGCAATTTGCATATTTCCACCATGATACTTACCGTATTTAACTGATAGTAAATCGCATATGAATAACCTATGTCCTCTATTAATAAGAAGCAGTACTGAATATGTAATCAAATCATACCACATTAAAACTAAAAGTAATACACTAAAAGTAAAACATAACATTTGAATATTTTATTAAGTCATTTAATATTCGGTAGTTCCGGTAGTCTACCTATAACAGAACAAGCATCACAAAAATATTAATAAGGACCTAATTTCGAGGAATACGTTTTGTAGTATAAAATCATGCAAAGCAACGGTTTAAAATCACCAAACAATAATTAGTTATGCTTTTCAATGAAATCTTAAATTTGCATATAAAATTTAAACAGTGTGTTTTTAATATACACAACTGATTAGCATACGCATTTCCTGTAACTTTAGCACCTTTCTCAAAATTTAAAACATGCCATAAAGAAATTGTGTTTAATTATACCAAACTATAATTTGTTGGCATCTCCTATAATATTGTTTGCACGCATATTGAATTTCGTGCGATAATTCCCATTTGAATGCCGCCGACAGAAAAAAGTCTTATAAGATACAATTTAGGCCATACAGTTTAGGAGAACAACGGAGTTTACGTATATTTGACAGGTTTTGTGTTCCAGAGATAAAAATATAACAAATATCCGTAAAACAAAAGCGTTTTCAAGTGCACCTCAACATGTACATCAACAATATCAATTCAGAACATAAACTTAACAACAACAAAAAAAAACTTAGAAGGCCACCGTCGCTGACTTCTTTCTGTTATTATACCAAATGACTTGCATATATCAAACTGCATTTCTGACTGCAAGCACCCTCAAGTGATCCGGGGCCAGAAATTTCAAAAGGATCATTCAATTAAGGCCGATGGCGACTGCCTCTACGTCCCTGGAAGGTCTCCTGTCTGTGACAAGAAAGTTAATCATACTTTCCGATTTTATCATAAGATTGCATCCGAGAAAAAAAATTCCAAACACCACCGTCAGCGAAAGGACGCACAGCACTGCGATCTGGACTATCCGCACGACGAACAGATTCCGCTCTTCAGGTGGCAGAACCAGGGAACCGCCATCGTTAGCGGTTACTATACTCCCATTACAGCAGCGGATTAGTGTCACGTCGCTGTCCTGGCTTCGGTTGAAAATGTCGCGCATAGCCATAGTGTCATTGAAAAACGTGCCATTCATCTTTCAACGAATAAAAAGCCCAACAGGAGAGTAAATAAATACTACGGCGAGGTTCTGTCTTGCTCTGATTTGCTCCAAAAAGTCGTCAGAAGTGATGTGAAATAACTGATAAGCTATTTAGAAGGTGTTTTCAGAAGGTATTTTCAGCTTTTTTATATTTTGCCTTATTGAAGGTTTGAAGCAAGTATCACAAGTCATTACTTATCTTTGCAAGTCAGTGCAATACTAATAAATGTTTTGTATATTTATATGCGCCTGTCACAATAACTCCATGCAAAGACGTTTGTTTCTTTGTCAAAATCCACGGGGGAATCTAACAGTAGTCGCAGCTTCAGTCGCTTGTACTCTTGATCAAAAAGAGCTACATCTTTTCTAATGGATTACGGTTCCCCTCGGACCACACCACCACAGCACGAGGGGAGTTTGCCTGAACCGCTGGAATGAGCCAACAAGCTCCACACGCACTTCAGAGCACTGTATTCTCCACTTGGTGCGATTGTTTGTGTCCAAGACCGAAACGTAAAAGTAAGACCTGAAAGCTGAACAGCTGTGGATGAATGTCACTGCATACTTACGATAAAGTTTATTGTGCTATTTCTGTGTGCTTTTGTTCCCCGGGGTGTGCATGGAAAACAACCTTAATTTAAAAATCAGTATTTTTAACTGTGACCAATAAATTGTTGAACTACTGAGTAATATTGAATATCATACGTAAATTTTTTCCGATACACATTCTTTAAATTTAATGGTGATTAATTAGGCGTACAGGAAATGTGTAATCATCCAAAATAGCAAGCTCTAGTTTGTTTCTTGTCTGATAACCTTACTACTTCCGAGGAATAAGTCCAGTAAAAAGTGCACCCACCCGAACTGCATGACGATACAAGAGTCATAATGATAATTGTGTAATTTAAGAGAATCTGGTGATTTTTGTGCCCTTAGCAGAAAGAAATCTATGGAAGTATTCATTTTTCCTCTGAGCCCGCCCCCCTTTTACTGTTGCCCCACCAGTCCCTACTGTGCCCCCCCCCCAGCCGCACCGTCTTCATTGTGTATAGGTGTGACTGTGACTTGCAAAGGACTGGATTCCTGAGGTTAACTAGGCTTTAAGCAGGAAGCTGGAGTAGCCGGAATAATCTTGGGAGATGCAAACCGTCCACAGAAAAAGCTCCGGTCCTGAAGGGAGTGCTAGAAACCGAGACACCGTGACACCCTTTGTTCTTATATTATTATTCTTTAAAAATTATTAACTTCTTTAATATTACACTTAGTCTATAAAGTTTTTTCTGAAATTGTCTGTACTGTCACTGGTTACTGATTTTTGTAAGCAAATTCGGACAGAATAACCTGGGAGTAGGGAGCCCCAATTTTTTTGTTGATTTTTTTTTCAGCCAGAATTGTCTACTTTAGGTAGAGCCCAACAATGACTTTAGCCCAGGGGCCCCAGGTCAGGTCAGTGCTGCCGCACCTACCACATAGTGAAACTCCTTGGGAACCCCCCAGGCAGACATATGGTCCAGTCCCACCTCCAGAAATGGCCATCCGTCTGCCACAGCCAGGTGTTACATCGGCGTCCCCTTGGCCTAGTCCAGCCGCTCAAATCCTTAGCAATGAAGATCCTGCGAGCTGGATGCTCCCTCATAATGCAGGTAATATGCCTCATTCGGGACTCCTCTGGCAACCGCTCATTCAGCACAAAGTCAAACCAGCGGTACCTAAGGATTCTCCAAAGAGACACAGTACCGAAGGAGTCCAGTCTTCATCTCAGTTCACTGGGTAGTGTCCATGTCTCACAGCCATACAGCAAGACAGGGAGCACCAGGACTCTAAAGACCTGGACCTTTGTCCTCTTGCAAAGATATCGGGAGCGGCGCACACCCCTTTCCAGTGACCTCATGACCCCCCATGCTCTCCCAATCCATCTACTGACTTCATAGGAAGAGTCACCAGAGACATGAATGTCGCTGCTGAGTTAAGTAGTTTTTGTGGTCAGCTGAGGCCACACCTCAGGAATACAAGCCTTTAAATGAAGGCATGTATACTTTAGTATATTCGTTGCATTTACGCAAACACTTATATTCTGGTTAATATTGCTGCCTTGAAGAGGGTAGCCAATAATTCTAACAAATAAAGTAAATAATGTTGTCTAGGCATTTTAAAAGATTGGTTGGAGAGAGTTGGTACTCTGGTAATCTGCATCCTAGCAACACAAACCAAGGGCCAAAAACCCTCTAACAACCAAGAGAATTTTGTGACAGGTAGCTGATCCAAAAAAGTCAACCAGCACTTCTGACTGAAACAACTGATGATTTAACTCAATAAAACCATAACAGTCTTGTGATGTGTGCAGGGCTCATTCTAGGTAAATTCAAGATACTGCTTTATAACCTTGGGAGCACAGTCAGAAGACAGATTTCAGGCATTCGTTTCACTGATTGCAGAAACATCATTACCGCACTGCTGGGCAGAGAGACATTGTGCCGGACTACGACAATGTCTTTATTAATGATTCATTAAGTTGCATTAAGGAGATAATGGGTGTGCAGTAACGAGTGGTTACATGGGTCAGGCCATGTTTTCTCTCCCTCATTAGGATTTCATGGCCTAACGGAATCAAATCTCTATTTATACATTGGCTTATAGATAAGGTTACAAATATAAAGTTATGCAAGACAAACCTCTCTAAAGTATCTCAGTTGAACATACCATACATGTGTATTGAAAAATGGTATCTTTATGTATCTGTAGGAAAATACAACTGAAAGGGCTGGACATTTAACATTCCAAATCAAACCAGTTGTGAGAGAGTTTGGTTTAGGTGCACGTTTCAGACAAAAGCCAATATGATTCCCAAGTTAATGAAGCAAATGAAGGGAAAATCCACATGGAACAAACATTTTACAAGGAAAACACTGACTTGTAATGAGTGGTTATTAGGTAGTGGGGTGTCCCACTGGCATTTGATCTTATGAGTGATGAGGGGGACAATAGGAAGGAATGAAATTCACTCCTTTTAACTGTTTAAAGAATATCTTGCCTCAAAAGTTGTTCTTGCTTGTTATTTTTAGTGAACTATTGATAACAGGTAGTGTGAGTGTTTGCAGAGTACTTACAACTCAGTAAGAAAGGAGTCAGTAAGAAGACACATTTAACCTTAGTAGCTTCTCAGGCATGTGCCTTATAATGGACTGGGACTGAATGCAAACATACTATTATTAATTATCCTGATGTTTCAAATTAACCTAACAACCACTGGGACCACAACATAATGTTAACGCATTTCGTGAGCTATGAAATCATTAACCCCTAGAGGGCGTTATATTCCTACTCACCACGAAAATATATAAATAATGATCCTAATGCATACGACAGTTGAGATACATTTAACAACACGTAAGTTTCATTAGATATATTAATAGTATTAGTTCCTGCCATATACATGTTGCCCTTCATCTTAAGTATTTGTGTATTACTAGAGAGAAGACATTTGGTAAACTGCGTTTACAAACGACATTTACTACTAGTCCCATCTACCAAACAAGCCTTACAAAACAAACATGGGTGATTTCAATCCAGAATATACTAAATCACAAAACTTAATCACTCGTCATTTAATTATGACTGAATTTTATATATATTTCCCGCCGCATGAAAAATGAAACAACTACCGATTAAGGTATTGCATGGTGTTTTTTGTTTGGCTAATTTTGGTAATGATTTAATGGTTATAATCACTCATTATTCGACTGTTAATTGTCCAAGAAAACAATGTCAGTGTCACTGAGTAACGGTAAGTAATTTCAGGTACAGTAGCTGGGGAAAAGTTGGGCTACTTTTTCTAGATCATTAAATCAAATCCATGGGTGAGGTTTCTAGCACAGCCCCCTGGATGGACGGTCCCTCCCTTCTGGTCGACTCAACTTTCCGCTGGGGAACTTGGTTATGTATGCTGTTCAGTGATTCCGATGAGAAGCAGTTATCTGGAGTGACAGGGAACGGGAGACGGTCCTGAACAGCTTGGCACTGGACAGAGAGCACTCTGAGACACAGTATCGCTATCACTATGAACTCTTTCACACATCAGCTCAGCTTTTGTATAACTTATACGGTTTTGTTTGCTTCATCGCCTGGTTTCGGTAAGCCAAACCGCTGAAATTCTACTATTGTGTTAAGAGTAATCATCATAAGCTTTTTAAGTTACCATGGCTTCGGCAGAACATATAAGTATGTTTTTTTGGACTTTGAGTTATTTGTACACGCTGTGGTTCGTTGACATGACTTGTGTAGCACGTACATGTACGCCGTGTATTATTTAATGGACATGGGGAAATCCGCGAAGTGGGAATGCAAGCTCTTAATTGGGATAGTGAACCAAACGCACCAGACCTTATATGGATGTCGAGTGTTTCTACGTGATGAGCTTGTTTTCCGTGTAATAGCGGTGACTGGTATGGGAAATATGACTGTAGGTAGCACGAAGTTGGATGTTTAGAAATGAAAAACTTTGTTGTGTACAATATTACTATTTGGTAACTGTGATGGACTTAAGTTTTATAACATTTTTTTGACAGCCAGTTTCTTTTCCTTCCACTTACTAAATCAATGTTTTTATGATTACATATGTTTAAATATGGACTATGGAACAACCACCCAGCCAACGGGAGTTTTGTGTCGTAATGTTTCCCTTTCCACTGTGCAGCGCCAGTTTTGTTTGAGTGACGGCAGTAATTTGTTGGGCATAATTTGTTGGGATTTGACAAATTGGTATGTCATCCCCCATGATAACATTTGCCGTGGCGGGGGGCCCTTCATGATAAAGTATGCCGAACTGGGGCTAAGAAAGCTATACGAAGATACGGGACGAATCACTACATGGGTTTAGAAAAAAAAATTGTAAGAGGGCTAAAACACCCCTAAATAGGGTCTTGAACCGCCTATGGTAGTCATTGTTTGCATTCTAGGGTGTAAGCTTGGTTTCAACATTGGTAAGAGCCAAATCAGCCCCGAATCCCGCGTCCCCATAAACACATACGGTACTTAGAATAATGGTAGGGACACGTCGCTACCGTTCATACCCCAATATGTGACGTTGTCTACATCGTGCAATCCATATACTGATACATTCATATTTCATTGCCTTGCAAATGAATAATATGAAGAGAGCTATAGATAAGAATGCATACAAATGTTTATTTATAAACAATGCCCCGTAATTAGCACGATAAGCCTTAAAATTAATTAATAATAATTAGTAAGTCGGTTGAATTTGAAAAGGAATACTATTTGTTGTTAGGTGTTAGTCCTTCAAAGAGTGGGCATAATACTATCCATTTCACTTAATGTACATGTGCTTTTAAACATAATGTAAAATGCCCCAAGGAATTTGTGTAGCTTGTTTTCTTAAGGTGGCAAATAATTCAGTAAGGAGAGAGTACCAGGAAGTCTTTACAGTCTGTTTTATGAGAGAGACACAGAGCACACGGCAGATTTGTGTATTCTGGTTCCAGGAACTTTTGATCATGAGGATTTTTATTACTTATGGCTCTTATCTTTTTTGTTTATACCTTTAATAAGAATGTAGGTTGGTGTAGCGATAGCCAAGGAGAAGATTATGCAGTGCAGGAGCGGGATGGTGTTTAAGGAATGTGGAGGAGGGAGAGTGGGAGTTTGGTTGTCATGCACAGTGAATTGAGGTGTGATGGAGTGGTAGGGAGAGCACATGGGCAGTGGACAGGGAAAATGGGCAGTGTTTATATAAACATACTGAGAGGGTTCATATAAAAACAAAGGACAAAGACAAAAGGAAACAACTTCTAGTCTGAATGTTCGTTCACGTCCTAGATGTACATTTACATCATGTGAGCTTGGAACTGAAAATGTTAGACAGTGCTTTGGATCGGTTGCTGTTCTCCTAAAGTGGAAGAATGTCGACATGCATAACTGAAATGTGAATCTTCCTATATTGTTTGTAGAACGTTTTGCAATCACTTAAATGATTAGCGATAAAGTCGTGAGAGCAGCTGGAGGCAAATGCTGGAGATCCATGCAGTTAATGGATGTACTGTATAAAACAGGCCGGCCGAGTAGCCTGTATGCAGTGTTTCTTAGCAGTTAAGAGTTTTTGTGTTAACTATGTCTGGGACAGGGTCTCAGCTAGAGATTTTGTGTTAACTATGTCCGGGACAGGGTCTCAGCTAGAGATTTTGTGTTAACTA
>JAODKC010000095.1:29118670-29149958 GCA_026777985.1 Mormyrops attenuatus | reverse complement strand
AACTATGTCCGGGACAGGGTCTCAGCTAGAGATTTTGTGTTAACTATGTCCGGGACAGGGTCTCAGCTAGAGATTTTGGACTGCAGATTTTGGAAGGCATATCATATCATAACAGGCCCCCAACCCAGACCAATCCAAATATATTCCATTTCTTAGGGCCCCTTGTCACTCAGGGGCCCTTGGAATCATCCCCCGTCCCAGGTTGTTGAGTACCTCTCTCATTCCCCTATGCATTGCCTGCTTACTTGTTTAATTGTTTCTGAAACACTGCAAGAAGCAGGTGATGATCATTTTGGACTTGTCGTCTCAGGTGTCTCCTAGTGTGTGTGTATCATTTACTTGTGGGTTTTCAGCAACATCTCAGTCTCTGCACAATTACAACATTTACAGTATTAGCATTGCACTAGAGACTCTTATGACAGAACGTTACCACGCTGCTGGAACTCGCCTGCTCTGGTGTGACTGCCTAGTCTGCAGTTTCTTCCTTGTACCTATATCTCCACATAAACACAATTATGAGCTTAGCTTTGGGGAATGATGGGTGGCCAGAGGGGCTTGGATGGAGCAAAGCTGTGTGCTTATGTTGAAACCTTATTCTCCCTTAGGCTCCAATATCTGTACGTCTCGAGGGGTCAGCACCTGTAAGCAGTGTTTGGCTGTCCATGCCAGCTGTGCCTGGTGCTTCCAGGAGGTAAGGATGCAACCGCCATTTCTAGCCATGGCGGTTAACACTCCTGTCCTTTGTCCCTCTTCATTACTCCTGGATATTATAACACTACCTCCAGACAGTTTCCCACAAAACCACGGACTGAGTGTAGGATTAAACCCAAGCTCTTCGCATTTGATATGTTAAGTGTCTGCAGATTTTTAAAAGGCACTGCATTTTAATATACAATGTAACATCATGTCTAGGTTTGTTTGTATTTTGTTTTATTTTTTCAAACACGTAAAGCAGATTTCCATAAAAATCGGCAACAGTAATTTAACACTAGTAGTGTTACTCTGGGCCCTGCTGAAATTTGTTAACACTCAGAGTGTTGGATTAGTATTATAAATTCTGTCATGCACTTATATACAAAGGTGCTGGCTGAGTATAAGTATACAGCACCGCAGAGTATAAGCACTTCACTTCTTTGCAATAAGTGAATCATAGTACTGAATGCTTGGTTCTGCAAGGCAGTAAGGATTCATCTGAGACGAAGTGGTCCCTCCCTGTATAATCTGTCCAGGCCTGTGATCCTCAACTGTTGCTCAAAGATTTATCCACTTTTTCTCTCAGTATTGTGTATTTTCAACTGTACCCGAGAGACAAAATAAAGAAACCAAGCCAAAAAAGCCATCCCAGTCCAGATGCTTTTTTTTTTTTTTACTATTATCAGTCGATGACTTAAAACACAGCCCCTTAGTTTCACCCCATAGCAGTCCAAAGGCTTTGCTGGTGTTGGTGGTTGCATCGAGAGGTGTTAAAACCATGACAGTTTAAAAACGTTTTTAAGAAGTTTTAAAAGGTGCCCTCCTGTAAAGTTAAGGAGCACTGGGTACTGTAACTTTGGTAATAACGAATAAGTCAAAGGTCCGTCCAACTTTTTGGGTGAGAGAGAATTTTCTTTCGGTAAGTTTCCAATTAGAAGGCCATGACAGAGAACAAGTGGAATTTTTTGCAGCTTTCTTTCTTTATTTGTTTCCTGACAGAAATACACAGCTTTCTGTTGAGGGAAGCTTGTCCTCAGAATTCCCAGGGACACTTGTGTCTTTTGATACAGTCTCGCCATTGATGTATTTTTTCTGTGACAGTGCAGTTAGAGTCTCTGTAGGAAAATGCTGTGCTCTTTTCCCCAGCTGTGCGCTGCAAGCTCTGATGGGTAGTGAGCTCACCGCAGATTGATGACTGTTTTCTAATGTTCTCTGGCTAAGCTTTCTGAAAATAAGGATGACCCAACCCCCCAAAAACAGAACATTACTGTTTTTAGAATATTACTTTGCCACTGAGGTGAAATTAAAAAAAAAAAATCTGTGCTTCTTGTTCTTCGCACTCTTAAATTTTCCTGATGCCTGTCGTTTATCATCTTTTCTTTACTCGCCAGTGAGAATCCTCCCTGATGGCGGTCCTCACTTTCCCTTGCTCCCCTGTGGCAGGACTTTGGACAGGGTACAGCCAGCTTGTCCCGCTGTGATCTCAGGAAGAACCTGGTGGCGGCAGGATGCAGAGCAAACGCCCTGGAATTCCCGTCCAGCCGGCTGCAGGTGAATGAGGACCTCCCCCTGAGCGACAGAGCCTCCACAGCAGCTGCTGATGTCACACAAATTCAGCCTCAGAAGTTACAGATCACCCTACGGCCAGGTGAGGCTGCTCATGCACACACACACACACACACATTATTAATGATTAATTATTCATATGTGAATGATGATAGTAATACCACTAATAATAATAATAATAATAATAATAATAATAATGACCCTAAATAACCAAACAACATTTTAGTTTTTTGATTGCAGTCACAGATTTTTATAAAACTGACTTTCCCTTGTGGGGACTAGAAAACTGTCTCCACAAGGTCAAAATAACAGGTATTTATCACATTGTGGGGACATTTGGTTCCCACAATGTAATATAAACATGACCACGCACACACACACGCACACACACACACACACACACTCTCACACTCACACACACATAGGTTTGTAATTATATCTTTGTGGGGACATTCATTTCAGTGGGGAAAACTAATCCCAACAATGACAACATTAACCCCCAGCAAACCCTAACCTTAACCATAAGTAACCAAACAAAATACAAGTCTTTTGGCATTTTTAGTTTTTTGATTGCAGTCATAGACTTTAATAAAAATTGAATTTCCCCTTGTGGCGACTGAAAAAATGGCCCCCCAATGTCAAAACCACAGGTTTTTTTGCATTGTATATCTGGACCACACACACACATGCACACACACACACACACACACACACACGCACGCACGCACACACACATACACACACACACACACACATTCTTATTTTTGGGTACTTATATGAACATATGTTTGACGAAATGCCACCAGGAGGATAACTCTTGGAAAGGAAAACTCGCAGAAAGGCAGCATGTGTTGTGGCCTGATTCTGCTATTATATATTTATGTATTTTTTGTAGCAGATACTTTATCTCAAGTGCCATACTTTTTTTTGACAAAGCAGGATCAGACAGTCCCTGGAGTAACTGGGGGTTACAAGCCTTGCTTAAATCACTGGGATTTGAACTGGCAACCTTCTGAACACAGGCACGACGTTCCCATACCATATCAGCAAAAGCTTATTTTAACTTTAAAAGTATTACTTTTCATGGGTAAAATTTAAATTAGTTCGCTTCGCTTTGTGTAATGGATGCTGAAGAAATGGCTATCCAGAATGGCGAAACACTGCCATAAGGGATACAAATAAGATGAGGGGTGGTGGAGTTCAAATAGCTTGTCACTTAGCTAACTGAATCTTGCACAATTGTGTAAATGTTTATGTCACATGTATCTGTTTTGGTAGCCTGGCAGAGGTTGCTATCCTTTGCAGCTTGCTTTAGTCGCCTACAGTTCTCTCATTTTTTATATGCAGTCATCCCTAGGGAAGATGTTCACATTAAGTATGTTCCTCAAGAGCTAAGTGCTCAGAATGACGTCACTTCAGCTTCTCTGCAGCATGTCGAAGTGCTTTTAATTAAAAGCAGCAGCTCTGGTCCAGACCCAGACATGCAAGCAATTTTGAAAAGAAAAAAATTATAAAAAATAAAAGCAAGATCGGCATCAACGAGACTCAAAACGAAACTGATGGTTCTACGAATGACCTCACCAGATATGTTCATAAAAATATTCTGTGGTTTTTTATTTATAAAAAGTGCATGTTACAAAGTCACAATCAGTTTTGGTGCTAAAACTTTTATGGCAGTGTCCGTTTCATGATTTCACTGCCGTTTGTCGGAAAACATTATTGCAGCTGTGGGTAAACTGCAACAGCCAGTTTTAATTGTTGATTAAAGAGATGCATTTTTGCAAAGAGACCAAAGAGGCAAGATGGCCTTAGCATTACTAAGCACGTTGTGAATGGGCGGAGGCTCCCCCTTCATTTCAATTTGAAGCAAGAGTCCAATTCCTACTGGCAGGTGAAACTATATATTCAAAATGTGCATATATACATAAGTATTGATGATGTCACAACAGACACAACAAATGGCTGTCTTCGCAGTAAAGTATCTGACTCCGTGTCGTCTGCTCTGTCCCAGTTTACTTGCACACTTTTGTATCACCTTCCGAACCTCATGAGGATGCCATAACCCTTTGCAGGTGACTCGCAGCATTTCACTGTGAAGGTCCGACAGGTAGAGGACTACCCTGTGGACCTCTACTACTTGATGGACCTTTCCTATTCCATGAAGGATGACCTGGCCCGCTTGCGCTCACTGGGCAATGACCTGGCCCAGGCCATGGGCCGTACCACCAGCAACCTGCGCATGGGATTCGGGGCCTTTGTGGACAAGCCCATGTCCCCCTACATGTACATCTCCCCCAAGGAGGCAGTGGAGAACCCCTGCTTCAGGTATGGGACCATTGTTAGTTCTCACATTCATTTTTATCGTGAACTCAATGAGTGGGGCTGTTTTCCAGGATTTACTTGGAAGAATATCAGGCAGCATCCTGTTCTGATCTTCGAAAACCTTCAAAATTCAATAGTTTTAAATCTCTTTTCACAACTGTACAACAGTATTTCACAACCGTACAAAAGTATTGTTTTATCCCATTTGTACACCTAAATATTTAACCTGCACAGTTCAAACAAAATGTCTTGGTGAAAGATACACAGTGGTACACAAGCAAAACTGCATCTTGCATAAGAAACTGTACTGGCTTTAAATTAATTCACAGCCCCCGCCTCAAACCTTAAATTCTTCAGTGATGCTGTAAGAACAGGATATAAGTTAAACCAGTGCAACGGATATACATTAGTTGTTACCAGATGAGTCTTGTTTATTTATCATTTGACAGCACACCGCCCCAGGATGCTTTTACCCAGCACTTGTCTAACATGTTGTTTTCCTTCCCATGGCCACCATAGCATTTATGCGACCTGCCTGCCACAGTTCGGCTACAAGCACGTGCTCTCACTGACGGAGCAAGTAAGCCGCTTCACGGAGGAGGTGAAGAAACAGCGTGTGTCCCGCAACAGGGACGCCCCCGAAGGCGGCTTTGATGCCATCATCCAGGCCGCCGTCTGCAAGGTGTCACGCTCCCGGGCACAATACCTGCCGTTTCTTCACTCGCCTTCACGTTTCCTTGCATGTGTTTTCTTTGCACATCACATGGTTATCTGTTATCAGTTAGGAGTGACTGCATTGTAGAGCCGCTATTGTCAGCTAGTGGTGATTACTAGCATGTAGTCAGGGTTCGAAAGGTCAGTGGAACACAATACATAAAGAACAGAGTATCTCATTTCCTTTTTTATGTCTATGTGAACAATTGCTGGTGGTCTATCTATCTATCTATCTATCTATCTATCTATCATTAACTTAATTGTAAAACTGCAAACTGTAGAACACACTATAAATTGTCATGTAAATGGGTGCTGGGCCGGTAATAACACCACAGATGGAAACATGAAGGTCTGAGATGTTTCCCTTCCTATTGCTCTCAGGAGAAGATTGGCTGGCGTCAGGGTGCCTCCCACTTATTGGTGTTCACCACGGATGCCAAAACCCACGTGGCATTGGACGGCCGCCTGGCAGGAATCGTGCAGCCTAATGACGGGCGCTGTCACATGGGCAGCGACAACAACTACAACATGTCGACCACGCTTGTGAGCGTCCCTTTGACACCCGTACATGTGACAACAAGGGGACGAAAGCCAGGGGGATTAAACCCACACACGGCTTTGTTTAACGTTGCTGTTTCTACGCCTCCCCTATGCAGGATTACCCCTCCTTGGCCTTGATAACCGAAAAGATGTCAGAGAACAACATCAACCTGATATTTGCTGTGACCAACCACGTGGTGCCCCTTTATCAGGTGGGTGGGCACCCCCCCCAAGTGTATCCCTTTACTCTTTCTAATCAAAACCCCAGCCCTTTACCAGATGGGAATCCCCGATTATATTCCCCCCCTACTCCCCAAAGACACGGCTATGGAATATCATTCAGCATTTTTTTAGTCCTACACAGGTGACTCAGCTTCCATGCCACACAAACTCACCCGCCGCGTTCTTGTCCCCCCCCCCTCTCACTTTTGTCTGGTCAGAACTACAGCGAGCTGATTCCGGGAACCACGGTGGGCACGCTGTCGGACGACTCGGGGAACGTGATCCAGCTGATCCTGGATGCTTATGCGGTGAGTGAAGGTCAGCTGCTGGGGCAAAACAGAAAGAAAAGCAGGGGCGAAGTGTAGAGTGAGAGCATCTGAAATCACACCCCCCACCAAATCACACATGGTAGTTTGACATATTACATATGCAAACAGCTGTTAATGAATGTGACAGACTGCACCGCAAGGAGCAGGACACTGTGTAAGCTCCTTCGCATAAATGCTTATTTAATAATATGTTATATTTAATGTAATATTTAAAAATCCTAAATGACCCTGTGATCCTGACATGAATAAGCAATGGGAGCAAAGGGAGGATGGATGGATGGATGGATGGATAATCCAAAATCCAGCACAGATAGTAACCTGCCTATAAACTTAACACAAGTGTCCACTGTCCACTAGATCTCTTGCGTAGCGGTATTATTTTTGCGGTTTAAAAATGCTTCTTTTGGGATAGAAAATTCGCTCAAAGGTGGAGCTGGAGCTGCTGGACGTGCCGGAGGAGCTGTCCCTGTCCTTTAACGCCACCTGCCTGAACGGGGAGGTCATCCCAGGGATCAGGTCCTGCTCTGGCCTCAAGATCGGCGACACCGTCAGTTTCGTTTCCCGTTTCTCATGTTTGTCTCTGTCACCTCCTGCTAGCTGCCTACTGTTTATTTTATTCATAATCACAAGTAGCGCAACATTTTTACAAGCAGCACCTGCGCCGCCTCTCGCCTTAGCAAGCTGCTCCGTCCCCCTAATAGTCGCCTTGATATCAGTCAGAGCATGCGGCCATTGCACACAGCCAAACAGTGATTTTGAAGTGACAGGCACGGCGGCTCATTAGCTAATGCAGTGTCAGGTTGTTGGGCATAGGTCGGCCACATGGACCGGATAGAAGCAACAGAGGGTGGGACAGCAGGGTTAGTCAAACAAAAAGAATTTTTTAAGGGGGTAGAGGCCAAACACAAAACTAGGTCAAGGCCCCTTTAAGAAAACCCGCTGAAAAATTGGGGAATGCAGGAAAACCCACCCAGCTAACCCTATAAAATCCCAAGGCAATTAGTCCAACCAGGACCATCTGGGTTTTATTAACCGCATTACATGTAAGCACTGGGCTAGTGATGGATTGCTATGGAAATACAACGGTCGACCTAAACCTGGCCCTGTGCCACCGCTGCAAATGCAGTGGCTTTTGCATTTTTTTTTTTTCCTTTCGTTGTCACAATCGTGTTTCTTTTCGCCAACCTGCCCATTGCTGGCTCCAAAAACCACAAATAACAAAATTAGGTTAAAGGAAGACTTTTTTCCTTTTCTCCGCTTCTCATTTAATTGCAAACATGCCGATAAGTGCGACTAACAAGCACGTGAGGCAGAAGATGTAGTTAAGTTTTAGCGGTGCTGTGTGCAGTGTGTGCAGTGGGTAGCTGAAACGTCACAACTGACTGACGTCGCTGATGTACATTATGCAGACAAAACAGCATCTGGGGATAATGTTTTGCAAAACACGCTTGTATTGGCTAATATGTGAGCCCTCAGGGAGGGGGGGGGGGGGCAGGTCAGAGAGGGCTGCTCTGTCTGAATCACCTCAGCTGGTGTCAGCTGACTGTCTGGCTGGGACTTCTTGCCATCAGTCAGAAGCATGTCTGTAACTCAACACCTTCATTGACTCTCTGACTCACCTGCATGCCACCAACACAATAAATGCAAGAAAATGGACCCACCTCTTCCTGCCAGATATCACTGTAGATCAGTGTTCTCCAACATTTTTTACAATGCGCGCTACATTTACAAAGAAAACATTCTGGCGAGCTACCGAACCGTCCGGTATATTTCACCAACCCCCTCGGTATATTTTGCAGATTGCGTGGGAATGGAAGTCGTGTTATGCTCAACACATACTGCCCGCTTACCATTGCTGTACATGCTTGTTTGCGGCCTGCCCCCACCAATCCCTGCAGGTGTCGTTCAGCGTGGAGGCCCGGGCCCGTAGCTGTCCCACAGACCTGCGGAAGACCTTCACCATAAAGCCGGTGGGCTTCAAGGACGCACTGCAGATCACCGTGGACTTCGAGTGCGACTGCAAGTGCCAAGCGCAAGCGCAAGAATCCAGCCCGGCGTGCAACCAAGGCAATGGCACCTACGAGTGTGGCATCTGCCTGTGCCACCCGGGGAGGCTGGGCCCGCGCTGTGAGTGTGCCGAGGGTGACTACAGCCCCGCAGAGCAGGACCACTGCAACGCCAGCCCCGATGCGCCCGTCTGCAGCAGCCGCGGCGACTGCGTCTGCGGCCAGTGCGTCTGCCACAGCAGTGACTTTGGCAGGGTGTGGGGCAAGCTCTGCGAGTGTGATGACTTCAACTGCCTGCGCTACAAGGGCGAGCTCTGCTCAGGTAGGCCACGTGGCATCCCAGCTGGGTGATGTCACAGCTACTACATCTCTGATTGGCTGTTTAGCGATGGTGGGTGACTGTGGAGTTTTTATTTAGCATCAGTGGCTTTAGTGATTTATTTAGAAATTTCTCTTGTAATGCATTTATACCAGCTTATGGCACGGCGGCCAGAGGTGCTTTGAACAGAATTGTCAAAGTGTGATTTTTTTCAAAGGTGGAAAGTTCAGGTCCAGAAAGTACAAATTTAGACCAAGGCTTTGTTTCAACCAACCAGTGGAGTACTCTGTGAATGTGACTCTTCATGCTCAACTGGTTGGTTGGAACAAAACCTTGGTCTGGATTTGTACCTTCTGGACCTGAACTTTCCACCTCTGGATTTTTTTCATGATAAAGCTGCTTTCCCGAGTTTCTTTTTAAGTCTCAATAAAAACTCTGCTGGAGAGTTTCTATTATTGGCAAAAGATATCTTCAGGTATTTTCAATTTCATCCCTCTGTTATACTGGATAAGCGATTGGCTGGACGTTCATTTTTAGTGAGTGCAGAAATGTGTGCAAAAATATAATGGACAAATTGCTAAATGGATTTAAAAAAATAATATTTCAGTTTAAGTGGCACCTGCAGGAGTTTTGGTCTCTCTGTTTGGGACTTGCATGTTCCCCCCATGTTTTGTGGGTTTCCAAAAACATGTGGTTAGGCTAAATGGTGTCTTTAAAGAGCCTACAAGTGTGTGTGTGTGCCCGTGCGTGTGTGCCCGTGTGCCCGTGTGTGTGTGCGTGTGTGCCCGTGCGTGTGTGTGCCCTGTGATGGACTGGCATCCTGCCCAGGGTGTCCCCTGCCATTTGTTTTCTCTTTCCTGGGAAGGAAGATGGTTGGATGCTCTCAATTATATTGTTCAGGAACTTAATAATACTGCGAGATAAAATTGTTATTGACAGCAGTGAACAAGCTGATATGAAAGACTCTGAGCCTTGTGTAACTGTACATATCCATTAACTGCACTTTTGAAAAGGTTAAAATGGGAAATTAAGGCCTGAACGTGCAGGTGCACAGTCAAGGAGTTAAGTTCTTCCTCCCTGAGGTTGCCACTCTGGATTCAGGTTTAACAGTGGTGCCTTCAGGCTTTGCAGACCCATCTCCAGTCCTTCTCTCTTCTTTTCTCTTCTTCTCTCAAGGAAGACGATCTCCAAAACACATTTTTAGTATTTTGGTTTGTCACCTCTTGTTTTGTTTCCCTGGCAACAGAATGATAGGGCTACATCATGCTTGTCAAAGCTGCATTGCTGAAGGAAACATTAGAATGTTTACTGGCCAATCAGAATTGAGTACTTAGCGAAGTAATGTTTATGTCCTATGCTTCAAATGATACATTTGACTTCCTTGCCAGGCAGCAGTAATTAATAGCAACAGTCAGTGGTGTTGGAAAGAATTTGACGTTGGGGGGACCGGATTTGCCCTGGCAGTGCAGTGGGTGGCACGGGTGCACTGTATATTGCAATGGACACACATGCCACAGTCATATCATGCAATGTAAGAAAGATTTAAAAATAATTTTAGAGTGTAGCTGTGTAGCTTAGCTCGTTCCCAGTTCCACCACAAATTATTCAGCTCAAGGGCTGTGTGGTAATTAGCACAAGGAGGTGCAAGGAGTTGAATCAGGTGTGTTAAATGAAGGGAAACCCAAAAATGTGCAGGGCTCCAGCCCTCCAGGACTGGAGTTTGACACCCCTGCTGTAGTCCTTAAAATGACTGCACTCAATGAGCAACAACACTCTGATAACCACATAGCAGGGAAACAGAGGGAGGTCCCATAATGGAGGGGAAGGCTCACACACAGTAGGTCCCTACACAATACTAGAGCACGTCAGAATTACACATATAACATGCCTATCGGGAGCAAAAGAAGTATTTACACTAAACACAGACAGCTATTTATAACAAGACATACACAGGGCTATATACATGGCTAGCAACCATGCTGGGATTTGCTAATGCCACTGGTGCTACACTGCCCCTTCCTCAGAGGTTGGCCGTCCTGGTGACCACCACCCCCAGTCCTCACCTCAACTCTGGGACAAGTCCTACTGGTGCGTCTCCAATGAAGGGGCGAAGCCGTCAGCTCCCGAGCTTGCAAGCACGGGCAAGGCTTAGCTGCTGACAGGAACGGGCATGACAGGTTCCCCTTGCCACTGACCCTTCAACTTATGTGGCTTAAAGGGGACCTGCTGCCCCTCCTGCTCCCGGGATTGAGTGGCCTTGCGCAACTGCACCCAGCAGGCCATCTCTTCTTGCAGCTCGCGGTGCTCCTGAGCCAGCTGGGCTTCGAGAGCATGGCACACCTCCTTGTGGTCACACAGTATGGCCCCGGCCTCCTGCTTCATCTTTGGCACCTCCTCACGTATCACCACCTGCATATCCTCCCACAGGCAGTCCCGCCCCTCCAAAGAGAACTTCCGGAACTTCTCCTCCTCCTCCCGCAGCCATCACTGTTGTTCCACCAGCTCGCTGTGCTCCTGGGCCAGCTGGTCCTCCAAAGCACGACGCGCCACATTGCAGTCGTGCAGTGCTGCCTCTGCCTGGCGGTCACACTCATGTTCCCAACTGGCCCGCTCAATATTCTGCTTGCTCGACGCCGGCCGCTCATCCAGCTCACGTTGCCCGAACAAGCTGGGCCTCCATAGTGCGACACGCCTACTCATCAGTGAGAAGCGCTGCCTCTGCAGCCTCAACTTGCTGGCGGTCACACGTGTAGCTGAGGTCCCGCATTAATGCCGTGCTGTTGGCAGGCTGGGAGCTCTCACTGTGAGCTGTCGGAGGCCCCAGGAGCTCTCGCCCTCCCTCATCACTGACATCTCGGGTGTGGGTCCAGCGAGCTGGTGGGGCAGCTACAGGGTGCGTTGCACAGGTTTGAGGCCTCTCACAAGGACGGGGCAGCGCCTCTCCCTCTCCTAATCTCATTACTCCTATTCTGTCCACTGGCGGGTTTGGGGCTGCTTCCAGGCAAACGCATACTGTAGCTAGTGATCCCTCTTGCCGCAGCCCCAGCAGACAAGCTTCTCCTGGCTGGCTTCGCCGCGAAACTGCTGCTTCTCCACTGCCTGCAAGTTTGCAAGTCTGGACCAGACTTGCTGCTCGATGTTGAGCAAGACCTGCTCTAGCCCTGCCAATGGGGTTGCTTCTGGCATCCTACTTCTGACCGCACTGCAGCACCGAGCAGAGTGTCGCAGCGGCAAATGACGAGGAGGCTCTTTTATGGAGAGAACACATCCTTTTATTATAACCCTACAAAGGACTGACACAGAAACCTGACACAGGACCAGTACAGAATGGGAAAGAGCGGGGAGGTTGGATGCCAGACAGTAAAGTACATACACGCTGGGTATTTTATGCAACAGCTAGAGGCACTCGAAGATCAGAAAGGATTCACATATAAATGCACATGCAACTATCGGGATCACAACAAGTATTTACACTAAACACAGAGAGTTGTTTATAAGGAGACATACACAGGGACTATATACACGGCCCATGAGCATGCAGGGATACGCTAATCCTGTGGGCACTACAATATGTTTTGTCCTTGCACTCTGCATGCACAGCGAATTGGCCTCGATAATACTTGGATTCACAATAAAAGGTAAGGAACACGCTCATAATAATAATTATTATTGTTTTTTTTGGGTGGTGGGGGTCTACCCCCTATTCTCATTGCCCCTGGCAATAGTCACCTATAAAAATGGTTAGAGGCAAAATGCACAAAACATAAATTTGTAATAAAGCAGGAAGGTGCACAGCCAGTAGAAACTGCACTGTCTGTTAAACATACAATGATTCTGCACATTTTTGCTGGGTAGCTCAACATGCCACGAAGCCCAGGAAACACATGGTGATATGGGTAGACTTGTTAATGTTTGACTTTTTCTGACAAGGCTGGTTTCCTGATGTTTTTTTTTTTCTATAAAATGCCACTAAAGGCTCAGCGGAAGCTCGGTGGGGATAGTGCAGGAGGATTAGTATTTAATTTTACATAGAAATGGTTGATATATATTGAGGTATATAAAATGTCTGCCTTTTGAACTAAATATTTATAGTGCGTATTTCAGTCCAGTCCTGGCTGTCTCCCTGAACACTCTGCAGAGTGTGTTCAGTAACTTGTAGCTCTATCTGTAGTTCGTGACACCATTGATTCTACGACAATTTGTAGATTGTCTGTGACTCTCTGTATTAATCCATTCATAGTCACCATTTTATTGCTGTATGCAGCCTACCCAATGTGTCTGTTCTGAGCCATGGGGGACAGTGTTATTCAAAGGAAAGTGGCACAGTAACGTAGCCTACAATTGGAGGGAATCAGCGCTGAGATTTTTCATTGGCTTGGCTTAGAAAAATTAAAAATGTAATAAAAATAGTGACACTAATGAGAATATACAACAGTAAAAGTACGAGTTATCTGTATTTTTATTACATTTAAGTTCAAGCTAAACATAATTACACAGGACTGCAAAATCAAAGGTGACACTCCACCTTCTGGTCATTGGAAGGTAATACTCCCCCCAGGGGTGCCCGCCTACTTCGTACTGTACCTTTCATGACTCAGCAAAAGTCAAAATGCATTCCATGGTTCCACAAAAGCATTGATTCCACAGAAACAATATCGTCCTCAAAATGACTTCCTTTCACTCACGAATAGCATTTTGTACATGAAATTATTTTATTTAGTTGAGAAAATAATTCTCTTTCACTCGCAAAATAACTTTCTTTCACTTATGAAATGCATACACAAAATGAATTTATTTGGTTTACAAAATGCATTTTGTGAACGAAATGATTTTCTTTTTATTCGTGACAGCAGATACATTCAGCCTTCTGGCCGTGAAATGATATCAATTCTGTGCACAAAATGAGACATTCATTTTGATTTCTGTACACGAAAGAAAGTGAAGTCTTTACACTTTTGAAGACAAAATGTAGGCCTGACTGGAGTTTGTCTTTCTACAGACAAAATGCAGTGCGGCGTTACTTGATTTCACCATTAAATAATGCTTTTTGTGCACAGAATGTATTCTCTGCATGAAAATGAGCTCTTGACACTGGGTGCCCCATAGTCAGGGCTGTGTGGTCAGTTCTGAAGCCAACCTTGTGTGTGAAGTTTGCATGTTCTCTTCGCTGCCCATGTGGTTTCCTTTTGGATGTCCTAGCCCCCTCATTGGAAAAAGCATGCAGTGATAAAATAGTATTAGAAATTTCCAGCAAGGTTTAATTGTGTGCCCTACAACAACTGCACATCCTCTGCAGGATGTGCCCTGTGCTGCCTGACAGAGGCATCAAGATCAACATAACTTTGTGGTAGAGAAGAAGTTATGGAAGATGGAAGGAATTAAAGAAAAAAATAATATTATTCTGCATTTTGTTTATAGCTCTACATTTTTGGGAGTAATTTAAAACACAAGCAGTAATGATGTCATGAACTGCCTTGAGACTAACTTTTAAGGAGTTGGCTGATCATTCCAGTCATTCTTTCATTTATTTTTGACTCGCTCTTTGAACCTCTGTGCATTCCCTGCGCAAGCCAACACAGACCAACCACGCACAGCATCCGTAACAGCAAGGTCAACGGAAATTTATGAATAAGAATGGGGTTTGAATGAGAGAAGCTGATTAGTGCCCAGCCACCATACACATCAGATGCATATGGCTGATTGTGAGGAGGGATGTTATCCAATCTGGCATCCTGGCATGAAGTTGGCTACATAGCTAATATATCTGCATTCTGTTGAGCCAAACTAGTTACAATCCTAGTTGTGAACATTAAAACAGCAACAGATCAATATAAATTCATGTAAATTTCAGCCAAGAGGGCTGGAGGCGTAACAAGGCAGGATTTCAATTCTGATGCTAACAGAAGCAGAATCTAACCGGATGGACATTGGTAATTCCCACTGGAAGTCTCTACAAATCATCAGACCCCGTTCTGGTGCTTAAAGTGTTATTGGACATTATAATTGTTTGGATGTCAACTGGCATCCTGTCCAGGGTGTCACCGCCTTTTGGGTTTCAGGTTCCCCTGTGACCCTGACCAGGATTAGCATTTGAAAGATGGTTGGATGTAGGGGCATTGTGCACCAAAACCACACACAAGACAAGAATAATATATATATATGCAGATATTAATGTTCTTGTAACTTTATGTAACTATTATATATTCAAACATATCCAGCTAACCTTGTTTACTGCCGCTGAGATGTGAGTTGTGAATGTCACAGCATGACAACTCGTTGATGATGTGGAGAGTTATTGGTAGAAAATGGGATTCATGATGGACAGAGGAGATTAAGAGATGCAACCCGATGGTGGAAGCTGGCTCATTGGCCAGCTTATCTGTACCGCAAGTTTACTGTAAGTTTAACAATGTGTTATTCACAGTCAATGTAAGCACGTTATTGGATGATTAAATTATTTATTTATTCATTACATTTTTACAAATTATTGGCTGCCTACCTAATTTGATTGGCAGAACACCACTGGATGGATGAATAGATGCTTTTTATGTTACTTTCGCTAGGAACCCTGGGGCCAGAATGTACTGAGTGTTGGATTACTTGCTTATAACTTGTCTGATTTAATGTTCAGCCCAGTCTACCTTAAGTCCGACAAGTATGACCCCTGATCTCCTTTTACTGTTCACCCCAGTTTTTACTTAAACAATGACTTTCTTTAGCAAATAGTCACTAAAATAATGCCTTACTCTGTTAAACAAGCTCAGACTGCAGCTCAAAGTGCTGTTGGGTAATAGTGTTTGCTTCTCTCTGCAGAGTAAATGATTTCATTTGGCTATGAATGCGGAGGAGGGGGCCTGTCGATCGTCCTGCAGATGGGTGTCCAGGCTTCTGTTTGCGGTGTAACGTTTATCCCCATCCTGCTAATTTTGTTTGCTCCCATTCCTCCTCCTTCCCTAACTCAACCACTTAATTTTCCATCCCCGGATGGAGATTCTGGCTCAATCAACACTGAGTTTTTTTGCGGCATAAACAATGCATCCCTCAGGGAGCAAGAACATTTCACAAGGCTGCTCTTACATCTACCCAACTCCAAATTGGTATGGAAAACCAAAGTCTCGCCCAGATGAAGCTCACTTAGTACCCTTAACCCATCCCGCTGCTGACCTCGTGTGGGAGTCATTGACAATGACAGCACACCATGGTTTTTATTCTTTTGGGAAGGCACTGCAGCCTGTAATTAACACAACCACACCGCGTGGGTTCCTGCGGGAACATTGCACTATGGTGTAGAGTGTATGTTTGTGTCATAAGTGGCTGCCCTGCCCAGGGACGAAAGTGTGGTTGTTTTTTTTGCCGTGACTCAGTAGTAAATAGGTCGTTAGGGATGGTAACCTTTTAGCTATTTATATTACCGTGTGTTCTTCTGGCTAGACCTTTAGCTAAGTAGCTGAATTGGCATAGCTAATAGACAATGACATACATAAGCAAACAGTACATGTTAAATACATCTAATTTACTATGACTGTAAATTGTTGTTAAAGGACCAGAGTGTAGCCCACACATACAGTTCCTGCTACTTAATATTTCTAAAGCAATAATCAGAGTCAGAATCAGAATTCATTTTATTGGTCAGGTACAACTACATGTACTAGGACGGTGTTTTGACAGTGTTGGTGCTTATACTCACTAATGAGGGCAGAACATAAATGACACAGTTGTGTCGTGGGGACTATGCTGTTCATAGAATGTGAAGGTTTATAATAAAACAACACTTCAGTACCTCAGAATAAAACATTGTCCTTTGCAAACCAAGAGATGACAGAGTTTAGGCTGAACTGGTGTCCCTGTGGTTCTGAGTCCATGTTCTATGTCTGTCCATTTACTGTTTTTCTTTTTTTTTCTTGCAGTCCAAAGACATGCTATTTGTCTGTTATTTATCTAGTGTGTAATTTGTAATTTTGAACCGTGAGTGTTCTTTTATTAGCGGTCCAGGTCTACTTTAAAAGTGGTATTTCATATTAAATTATTCATTACCTAAAAATGCACAGGTCACCAATCAGACTAAACTCTTAGCTATTGTGAATAATAAGAGATAACATTGAAACGTTGAGCCGACCTGGTTAGTCACACCTCTACAATCATGTTAAAACAGGAAGCTTGTGAATCACCATTGCATACAGTAGAAAGCATTATACTTCATGCTGGATGCCCATACAAACAAATAGCTTACATTTTTTAATGTGTCTGTGTTTCATTCACTCTACAGCCACAAGACTCAAGAGTCTTTGAAAAGGCTATTCTGCATTGTCACTGTAACTGGTGATGTCACAGTCACAATGGTCAAGACTAACCAGTTCAGAAGGCCCTCTGATAATGGTGTCTAACTTTAGCGTGTAACGAGTTTAGTGTAAGACACAGGAAGCTATGATAAGTTTCATTGATATCAGAGCAAGCCAGTCAGAAACATGGGAACAAGAGGCCAGGGAGCATCGGATACTTCCTATGTAGTATTTTATCTAGGCCGGCCGTGTGCTGTTATCCTGCGTGGAAGGAATTGAGGCTGGCATTCCCAGCCATGCTGACAAAGACAGTACAGTTAACAGATGTACACGGGTGGAAGGAAATGACAGAGTTAATCCTACAGGCTAGAGATCTGGGTTTTTGCAAAGGCAAACATTTTGAAAAAATATAGCTCGTGGAGATAAGGCAAGTGACAAACGCGAAAATGATGATAAGGTTTTTTTTTTTTTTTTTAAGTTCTCAAGGCAGAGACTAAGCCAGAAATGCAGCCCTTAACATCAGCAGCAACCCATGACTTGGTCAGCTCACTTGCAGTGAGCTGGATTTCATCACCTGTGGTGTTTGCAGGCAAAAAGGCTGGCAAAGAAGCACTCGGTATATTTTGTTTTCTAATCATTCTGAAATTCCCGTTCCTCCCATCCTCATTCCCCAAGGTCACGGCAAGTGTTCCTGCGGCTTCTGCCAGTGTGATGCTGACTGGAAAGGTGAGAACTGCAACTGCTCCACACGCACAGACACCTGCATGTCCAGCTTGGGCCTCCTGTGCAGTGGGCGTGGCCAGTGTGTCTGCGGCAGCTGCGACTGCACCCAACCGGGTGCCTATGGAGCCACCTGTGACAAATGCCCCACCTGCCCCGATGCCTGTACCCTCAAAAAGTGAGTCCTGAGCCTGTTGCTTATGATGAGGGGGGGCGGGGGGGCTGGACCAAAACACATGTTTTGAGGGTATAAGTGCACCATCACAGTGCAACATTCTTCTGCTATTCCTTGTATCTTCCTCAAAAACATCTCCTACCCAGGCTGCTGCTCTGAGACGACCCAGCTACCCTAACTACCCTCCAATGAGGACTTGACACATGTCAAGTTCACGCCAAAATCTTTCCTTTTCCATAAGGGAACATTTGATTTCTGTCTGTAATGTCACTAAATGAAATGAATTTAAGCTTAATTTGCCATTTACACAAGTATAATTGGAATGCTTCAGATATGCCGTCTGTTCTACTTTGAGACAGACACACACATATACAGTTGAGTGCAAAGCTTGGGAGCTGAGCACTAGATCCGGCCATTTGTCCAGCACCCCTGAAGCATTTCTGGGGGGTTAAGGGCCTTGGTCAATGGTGCAGTGTACTTGTGACTGTGGAGGACGGTATTTAAATTGGCGACCATCTGATCACATGAACAGAGACCTAACTCTCTGAGCCTCCAGCCCCGCCCCCCATAACTTTGTCTTCTTTAATTGGTGTGGTTTATTGAAAGGTGCTTGCATGTACAGTTTTCCCATATTTATACTGCTGAATGATTTTACTGTAGCAGTTCAGGTTTAAGTACTTTTCTCAAGGGTAGCACAAAAACACAATAACCTATCCATGGTGAGACGGTATCAGTGACTGGATCTGATTGGACGGGGTAAGGTGTCTGTTAAGGAGGACGACACAGGCCAGGAAAACTGACAGCTATGTTGGTCACAGGGAATGTGTGGAGTGCAAGCACTTCAAAAGAGGGAAGCTCTTAGATGAGGGCACCTGTGGTCGGATCTGTCGGGATGAGATCCAGCTGGTGGAGGACCTAGGTAAGTGGAATGCTGCAAATTCCATCCTGGAATGTCATTAGATCATCAGTACGTTGCCCAATTTGATTTTAAGCCCTTAGTCTTTCTTACGCTCTTTTGATTCGTGGTATTAAGCATGACATTACGTTTGGTGAAGAGGAATTCTTTTTCCATTGCTCGTCAGGTCCAAGGATGCCATATATTGTTAAACTAATTATTTCACAATGAATATTACCTTGATATTTCATTGCACCATACAGAAACTTTCATTTTCCCCATGTAATTCTTTAAGGAAACATCTCAAATATGTTTATATCTTCGTTTTTGCATCAAAACAATATTTTTTTAAATATGGGATTTTCTCTAGGCTCTTTAAGAATAACCCTGTGTTTCTTGCCTCAGTACTCACCTCTGGCTCCATTCATGGGCCCATAAACTTAATTAAAGGCTGAATGTGCCTCAGGACAAAGTGTATGGTCTCACTGGCTTTATATAAACGAGTTGTTCTTGCCGCATTTCCTGTTAATGGTCTGTCTGGGTTCCCTGGGGTGTTAAACAGAAGGGTGTGGAGCTTCTAGACTTTTCTGGTAACGTCCAAAACGTCCTGCTGTCTCCCACCTTCCCCCTGCCCGCTCCTCATTCTCCTCTCCTGCCCGCTTTCCTCTCCTTCAGTCTTCCATGACAAAAATGCTGTGAACTGCACATATAAAGATGAGAACGACTGTGTAGAGCGGTTCCAGTACTACGAGGATGCCAGCGGAAAGTCCATCTTGTTTGTGGTCAAGGAGCCAGGTAGAGTGTCTCTCTGTGTCCATCTTATGCACATACCAGTGCACACACCATCACATACACACCATCACACACACACACACAACATCACATGCACACTATCACACACAGTGTGCATCATCCCACGGATGAGGTCATGTTTAAATTTCTAGCACTGAAATGTATCTTCAACCATCCTGGACCATAATATGCCCCCCACACACTCAGTGTAGGGCCAAAATCTACTGTCCCAGCAGGAGCAAACTGCTTGTTAAACCTACAAGTTCAGAGTAAAATTGAGCAGGAAGAGGGGGTGGAGCCAGGCCAGTAAGACACGCTTTGCCTGCAGTATAAGCAACATATGCAAAGACTGAAAAAGTCTTTCAGCACTACAGTACAGTATCACTTCCAGTTCCTACATCCTGTATAGAAAATAGTGAAACTCATAGTATTTAGCCTGCTTCTTCTTTTATTTCAGATTAGTTACTGGATTCACTGAGTACAGACAGTTACAGTTAAAGGGTTCATTTGTCTACTCATTCAGTCTGTCACTACCTCCATCTAGGGCAGGGAACATGCCTGTCATTTTTCACAAATATCACAGACAGTGTTTACGCAGCACAGTGAAATCACTGTAAAAGAAAGGTCTTCTTATGCAAGTTATAGTCTGTGATATAAAACAAAGCATGCTACAATCCCGATTATTTAAAATGTGTCTTCAGATTTCATAGAGACTTAATGTGCCTTTTTTTGTACTTTGACAGTTTCTGAAGATAAAGATTTTCTGCTGGGACTTGTGCACTGCTTTGGGTTTTCTCATAGAAATGTGAGCCCTGTATTTTAGCAAATGGACTGCATTTCAACTTTAATTTCTCTAGTCCAATAGCATGTGTTACATGCTTAACTCCCCCCTCCCCCCATCCAGTTAAGCCGGAGGTGAACGTCAGTTACTGTCGAACCAGAAGCAGTTCCTGCAGAGAGAAACTGTAAGGCAGGTCTCCCTAAAGGGCCCACATGTGGAATCTGGCCTAGGCTAAGCAGAACAGAAGCAGAGCCGTGAAGAAAGAACACCTCCCACTGTAAAACACCGCAGTAAATGGTATCCCAGCTTCTGGGTGTCTAGCTGACACGGCACATACCACCATTGGTGATCAGAGGAGGGAGAGGGAGGGGAAGGGAGAAATGTAAACAAGGAAAACATGGATCCACTTAGATACTCTTGATGACTGTGGAGGGAAGTCAAGACAAAAGCAAATCAACCCCCTCCCAGTTTTTACACTCCATCTGACCAAAGGGGCACTTCTGAGTGCCATCAGATGACTTGAGGTCAGTACCAAGAATAAGATGCCATTTGACTGAGAATTCTGGACCCTCCCTGCTTTGCAGACTGCCCTAAGGGGCCCGACATCCTGGTGGTGCTGCTGTCCGTGGCTGGGGCCATCCTTTTCCTGGGCCTGGCGGCACTGCTCGTTTGGAAACTGTTGGTCACCATCCACGACCGGCGCGAGTTTGCTAAGTTTGAGGAGGAGCGGAGCCGCGCCAAGTGGGATGCGGTGAGAGAACGGACGATTGAGCGAATGAGACTGTGCCACGCGGAAATCCACCTAAGCAGAAGCACACAGCTCTCTCTGGAACACCTACATCTACAGTATGCTAGCACCAGTGGTGTGTGACTCTGCAGGTTAGGACTCATGGTGCCCAGGAATGGAAGGTTACTGGTTGATATCCCATGTCTGGTAGAGTAGTGCTACCATTGGATACATGACCAAGATCCTTAACCCCAATTATTCAAGGGGTTCTGGACACTGGCTGACCCTGCACTGTGACCCTAGAATCCTTGCTCTCACCTGTATGTGTGTCTGTATGTCTCATGGAGAGAGAGAAGGGATAGGTGTAAAATGACCCTATATCCCCAAGGGCATGAATGAAGTATCACATACATACTCACGATATGAATATGGATATGCACACATAGTATTTTAATAATTTTACTCTAGACGAATGCACATTCAAAGCAAATTAAGTTATATATATAAAAACCACACAAAAAGCATTACACACATACAGTGAAACAAGACTGTCATTTAAGCAAACAAGGGGATTTTGCTGTGGAACCCCATAAGTGTGGTTTAATAAAGGATATACTGCACAAAACAGTAGCATCTGTAACATTTAAAGTAGCCCACACTTTTAAAACAAAGCAAAATAAATAAATGTGCCAAAGTTTATCCAAACTACATCCAAAATTTATTTTTCAAATGAAACCATTGCTGTGTTTTGTTGTAAACCATGAGGAGACGGGAGATGTGGGAGGAAGTCTGAATGGTACGGCTAAGCATGTTTCACAAACAAAATCGTGCCTATTCTTAAGGGATCAAAAGCTTGTTTTATATTAGGCAATGCTAATTAGGCTTTCCTGCTAACCAGAGCTGTTTGTTTTATGGTGATCTCCTCACATTCAGCAGCATCTGGTGAAACATATCTAGATTTCTGTGTAACAGGTTCTTTCGTAGGTAAACCTGGCTAATCATTTTAACTTAAAGATGCTCTCGTGAATTTCTGCTATAATAAACACACAGATTAATTGCAATCATGTCAGAAATGACTGTAGACCTTTCTGTTTTTTCAGGGTAACAATCCACTCTACAAAGGAGCCACCTCTACCTTCACTAATGTGACCTACCGTGGCAAAGACTGACACTGACACTGGTCCGGAGCAAAAATGTTCCAGCAAAACTCAGGGGTCAAAAAGGTGAAGGTTTCAGGATGGGGAGATTTATACTGTTTTTGAACTTTTTTTTATTGTGAGCTGTTTTGTGTGCAGACTCTACTGTCGCAGGACAGAATAACTAAGTATTTTCAGCAATTGTAAATATGTATGATAATTTAAAGAGCAGAATTATATTAGGACTAGTGACACGTAAATTACAGTCTCACTACTGGCCACACTCTTCCATTTTTTCAAACAGTAACATTCAACCTGGTGATGAATTGTGGGAAAGAGTCTTATGTTCATCCTTTGCTGTAGGATTCTGTACTAAAAAGCATAAGGGCAGAGAATTATTTTAGAAAAGGAAAATCCCTCCATAGCTAATGTCCAGTTTCACAAATTAATGCAGAACAGATGTTCCCCACACACAACACAAAACACAGAACAAGGGGAAGGATATATCCATGTGTGATCAGACGATGGATCCAGTGTTAGCAGAATGCTAATGCTGCACATTATTAGTTTCATTCTTACTTGTACATTTATGCGTTTTGAGGTGTAGGTATGTACAATTTAAGCGGTGAATCTAGAGATACCGTGTTTGCCGGTTACTGATTAAAAGTCGAGTCTTCAGTCTTAATAGGATATCGATCAGCATCAAATATTTTAATAGTCTGGAAATGAAAGTAAATTAACCCAGAAAGGATTTTTTTTAACTTCTCAATGATAAATTACTTCTTTAACAAGTCATACCATGTCACACTAGAATGTTGGGCGTGAACATCTGCAAACACCGAAAGAAACTAAACAAACAGATTGAGATGTTTCATAACTTCAGCCCCAGAAAAATTTAAGAGACCACAGCACAATTTTTTTTCACTCATTTCTCAATGTATGGGTGTGCGTCTGTGAAACTGTCCTAGCCGTGCACTTCACACCCACACTTAATGTTTCCCATTCCTTTTGAAGGTGATTTGATGTCATCCTCCCATTTGTGAGAAACTGTCGGATAAGTTGGCGGTCATCTCTGCCACTAGAATGGAGCTTCCGCCCTTTACCTGGCTGGTTTCTCGTTGTTTCCAGTGTCTCCTGCTTCACTTTGTTCTTGTGTATTGCTGTCTTAGTAATTTTGAACCTGGAAGCAACCTCCTGCTTAGCATAGTCTTCTGCCAGCAGAACCACGATTAGACCAGGATTTTAAAATGCAGATTTAAAAAAAAAATATAGAGCGGTCTCTTAATTTTTTCCGCGGCCATGTATATTTTTTGAGTGTGTGCACACATACATACAGACTACTATGAAGGATTTTCAACAAATGTACATTTGTTGTTTCACCTATCTAGAAGGCACATAGTTCTTCCAAGAATTAATTTCACTGGTAATCTGTTATATTTTCAGGGACAAGATTGTGCTACTTTAATTACAATAAAGGCATTACAGCCAAGGTGTTTAATTTTATTTACAGTAAGCATTTAATATTACTGATCTCCAAGAACGGCAAAGAGAGTACCCACTGAGAATTTATTATTTTAAAATAACTAATGCAATATTGATTTTCTTTTTTATTTGTCTTGTGTTGCCTTTGTGGCTTTGGCTTAATTAGGCACAACATCCTGCAAATATCCCCAGCATCTTTCCTGCCCTGTTTTTGCCTTCTGTAAACAAAGTGATTGGATCTTAGGGAACAGGCATAAATGCAATTTTTTTTATTTATTTCTGATTTTAATTACTTCATACTGAGCAAAATACTGTAAATCTGAAGACTGTTGCGAGGGGTGAGAAGTATTATTTTCTGCTTTCTGGCTGTTTACATTTATGTTACCCCACAGAGACTTACATCTGAAATAAAATGGTTGGAATTAAAGTAAGGAAATGAGGCTAATCTTTGTAGATTTGCTGCCCCAAACAACGATTCAACTGGGTATGTGTTAAAATAACAGGGTACACCCACTTACACAGTGAAATATCAGTGGGAGTGGAAGCTCACTGTTGAACTCTGCTGCCCCCCTCTGGGATGAATGTATATTTCAAACTCGATCCTTAGTTCCCACTGATGTTGAACTGTTCAAATCCACCCCCACATATTAAAAGTATAAGAAATATATTATAAATAAATAATGTATAGAAAGTAAGGTAACATTTTACTTAAAGCAGATACCTTATAATGCATTCATAAAGTATTATAAACGCGGCAATAACTATTTGTAAAGGCATAACACATTATAGTCATGTTTATTATGCATTATGAATGCTCTATGAAGCTCTCATCTATAATGCACTATAGATACATTCATAATGCATTATAATGTCAGCCGTGTTTATAATACTTTATGATTGCATTATAATGCATTATGAAGGTATCTATATTGCATTATGCATGACTACTTTAAGGGAAGTGTTCATACGGTGCCTTATAGGATATACATAATGCTAAGTTTGTTCTTTTCCATATACACATATGCTTAAACCTTTCACAGAGCCACAAAGACACACTTCTTTTAAATGATATTAATAAAAAATGAATAAAAAAAGAAATGTAAAGATATAGAGACAGATCAGATTCTTATGGGTCAATTAGAGAAATAATGTTTCATTGCAACCGAACCCAAAAATGTAACCTTAATCTATACATTAAAAGGTCAGATACATACTGCTATTCTATTTCAGTACCATTCAAAATTAATTAATTAAGTTATATAAATTAAAACCATACAAAACGCATTACACACATGGAACCCTGGTGGAGATTAGAACTCAGGTCCCAGAGGTGTGAGAAGACAGAGCTGACCGCTGCACCATTGCACCTCCCCCCTAGAAATCATCTGTTCTAATAAAAAAAAAATCTTCAATAGCAAAACCAATATCTGAAAATGAATAAATTGTTGGAATAAAATGCAGGATATTAGCGAGTTTCCTTATGCAGTTCAAAGACAAGCAGTTTGGCATCTCTGAATTGCTCCTGGCATATGTCTGCGTGTGAGTGCATACGTGTAAGTGCCCCGTCACGGACTGTCCTGCATGGGATAGGCTCCACCCCGTGCCCCCCAAGTCTCTGTTCAGAATAAGCAGTTGAAGATGGATGGAAATAATACAGACATATGACCTGCATAAATATGCAAGTCAAATCTAAGTAATATCATGCATTTCGCAGAGTACAATCTGTTTATGTGCACTGGATCAGATGGGAAATAAATCCATCTTTCATCAATGCTTATCCCATTAAAAGTCGTAGTGACCCTGGAGCCTCTCTGAGGAAGCGGAAGACATAAGTCAGGCCACCCTGCCCAGAGGGAGCACTCACCCACACACTATAAGGACTCATGCAAGCTGGGGTTAGGTATTGAACTGTTAATTGTTCAGGAATTATTATTTAAGTAGGGGAGGCATAGTGGCTCAAAGGGCAGGTCTGCTACCTCACACCTCCAGAGTCAGGCATCTGAATCCTATCCTAGTTCTTTGTGTATTGAGTTTGCATGTTCTCTGCATGACTGCCTAGCTTTCATCTCTCATGAGTGGTAAATTATCTCTAAATTGCCTCTGTGTGTGTGTGTGTGTGTGTATATGTGTGTGTGTGTGTGTGCATGCGCGCACCTTGTGATGTGACTTCTTCTCCAGGATGTATCTGTGCCCCATGTTACTTAGGATAGACACCAGGCTTATAGCAGCATTGTACTGAATAAACAGCTGGAAGTTGGTCATAATATACTCACAAGAACACAACAAAAAAATCACACTGTTCTTATTGCATACGAAACGCAGATGCATGCTTTGGAACCAGAATGAGAGAATTGCCCCTTTAAATGTTTGTCTTGTAATAGTTTATCGGAGTAGACTGATTTCTGAATGACTTTGCCTATTACTAAATTAACTGTGAAAAATAATCCTTCTGAAGATGCCTTGCTGCAACTTATAACGTTAACTTTCCCATTGGAGTTAACGGTACGCTTAACTTTTCTACTGCCTCTCCTGAGATAATCTCTAAATTAGTAAAACATGCACTGAATACTGAAACGTAAATAATCTGTTTCACATGGGTCACCTGTATACGACCCAAGGCTTAGCCCGTTAATATACATCATCATCTTGTTCACGCAAGAGAAGCGAGTGGCACAGGGCAGGCAAATGCAGATTGATGGTCAAGTTTTGGAGGACCCGCTTCACCGGTCTCGCTTTCCAGCGAATCGACTTATTCACGTTGGTCGGGGACAAGCTTCAGTGGGGTAGGGAAAAACACACCCGATACCACGATCTCACGAGACATAATGAGATTTACCGATTGTTGTTTACATTGTTAAAAAAATACCCAGAACCGAACCGATCTGATTCGACCCAGATTTACACGCAGTGCTTGCTTGAAAAATAAAATTAATGGGAGACGAGATAATTTCCGCGGCAGCCCGCTGACTGCACGAGTCCATTTTTTTGCACATTGGCCGAAGCAGCTCTGCATCCTTTTAATTTAGGTTAGCGGGTTGGTTGTCGTGTCTCATTCCAAGAAATAGAAGAAAAGGAGGAAGAGGGCGAGGAAGAGGAATACGGCCGCGCAATTTTATTGTAACATGCATCGGATGAACGTCTCGGGGTGATCCCTGCTGTTCATCGCAGGCAGAGACGGGGCCTGATACGGGAGGAAGGCGGATGATCCCGTGATACTGGCCTAGGGCAGCGGCGGACGGCGCCAGGCGACGCCGAGGATCTGCGGGCCTCCGCGCGGGCGAGCCGGGCGGCTTTCGGAGAAGGTCGGCCGCGGCCTCCGCGCCCCGGAGCCCCCGACACGAAAAGAAGGCGAAACGGCGGTGGACTCGGCGGGTGGGCCCCTCTCGTCGGGGTGGGGGAGAGTGGAGCGCCCTGGGCCTCCGGGGAGGAAACGCAGGTATGTTGAGCGGGCAGCCGGCCACCTCCGGGATGGGGACGACGTGTTTCTCCATTGTGGACACACTGCAGCGGCAGCCAGGGATTAAATGAATTAGTAAAAAAAAATCTATTAGAGAAGAGGTGTTTCATGGCCGAGCTCATGTGGTCGGTACATTTTGAGCAATTTCTTCGCGAACAGGTATAAAATGTTTGGAGTGAAATAACAAGTCCTCCATCACCCGTGTGTTTACGGATGGTCACCTAAGCAGCCGGTAACCCCGTCCGGTAAACCTTTACTCAGGGCGGCCGGACCGGGACTTGGTGGCTCACTTATAGAGCCCTGGTTAAACCTAATAACAACAATAATAAACGTGGAACAGACTACAAGTCTTATAGAAATGTCTGGAAAATCACTGGACAGACCTCTCAGATTTGCCAGTTGACTGCTATATTATTTCTCATCCACTAAGACTAAAAGAGAAGATTCATTGTCATTGATAGTTTCATCTCATGACGGACCTGTAGGGAAATAATGTCTATCAGATATGTGTGTTATCTTTGCTTCTTCCACTTACTTTAATGGTGTTAGAAAGGTATATGGAGACAGTTCAGTGTTGAGTATCCATTAAATGATTCGGATAGTGATGGTGCATAAGGAAGGGAGGACGCAGTAAAGCTTTGTTTGTGTACAGTGGTTTATCTCCTGCCCTCTTCTGAACAGCACGCTTCTGAGTAAGACTTGACTTTAAATATAAAAAAAAGTAGGTGGCTGTACCGTCTTGGTCCTGATTTGTCATTGTGGCCAGGGTTTACTAAGAAATCTGAGTCAAATTTGGTTTGTTGATTTTGGCGTGGGCTTTTGGCTTACTATATGTCCAAGTGCCTGTTTTCCTAGCAAGTGGAGTCACTTTGTTTTCCTCCCAGATCAAAACTGATACTGAGTCTGGCCACAGAGATGTGATTTAGTAATGATTGCTTTCTTGTTCTGCATCAAAGCCTGAATAGCCTGTTTTGGTCTGTAAAACTTTTTTGGGGGAATGTTACAGTCTCCCTTCAAATACAACCACGCAACAGCACCGGTGCAACCACAGAGTAGTGCCTGAATTATTAGTGCGCCAGATTTTGTGAATTTTTTAATGATTAGTGTAATGGGTAGTAGACATTGTATCGCATCATTACACTGAACTGTTAATAAAGCAGATTACATCATTTGTGTCACAAACACTTCCTAATGTAGGCCCCCTTCCCCTCCAGCCTTTCTGTAGATATGATGGAGGAACTGCACAGCCTGGACCCTCGGCGGCAGGAGCTGCTGGAGGCCCGCTTCACAGGAGTCGGCGTGGCTAAGGTCTGGGACTGTCTCCATCACAGCTATCTTATCCTTAGGTCATGTAGTTCCTCCTACCTGATAGGAAAGGGGTTTGAGTCCACTGCAATTGCTTTTTGTGAATCCAAATCGCTGCTTGTGAGTAGGGATGGCTGGCAGTAGTGGGGTGGGGGTGGGGGTAATGATGGGTTTGGGCAGAATAAGGATATTCCGGCACAAAGGTTGCCAGGTCCAGAAAGTCTGCCCCCATAATAATCTCATAGGATGAATTGAGGCTTTGAGTGGTCCCTGTGTCTTCTGCTCTTTGTTGAAAGTGCTGTGAGCGAGTGGCCGTTGATGGGGCGTGAAAGTGAGCACAGTGCCAGAGTCGTGGGCTAGCTGCCAGGTACCGGCGCTGGGCAGCTCGCAGGAAAATGGCGGTTGCGGGATCCCAGCAGGCCGCACGATTCTGACTCGTGTCGCATGAAAACAGGCAGTGGTGGTAAGGCTATTGCCTGGGTCTGACCCACGCATCTACTGTAGAAACCTTGAGGACCGTAGTACATCTGGCTTCCATGTTTTTAACTTGTTGATGGCCATGCAGCTAGCAGATTTTTTGTCAGGCGAGTTTGTGAAATTTCTCCTTAGTGGAAAACGTACCTGTGGTGTTTTTGTCAGCCTTCGCCATAGTGTTGGTTCACTTGGCAGTTTGTGTTGTACGTGAGATTCGGTTTCCATTTCAGAGGCCGTGCAGAACTCAGGCCTTAGCTTTCTGGCCTCCATCCTCTGACAGACTCTTCCCAAATACGTTGGTTTTGTTTACCCCTGTTGCCCTGCTTCATGTGGTGCTGCTGACAGCCTGTTGGAATGTCTTCTGTTGGTGGCAGTGAGGTGAAAACTAAGAATCTGATCTGTGAAAGCAGAGGCTTTATAAAACATTTGGACAGGGCGGTGATTATTTTCTGACCAGTTGCTCCTTTCCAGAAAGTTTCAGTAGCTTTTTGAGCAGTGCTCTTCAGATTAGTCATTAAAGTTCTGCAGCTTTGTGTGTAAATGGCAACATATCTGTTCCTTTTTGTTTCCCTTTTATTCTATAGGGTCCAGGAAATAACGAGTCATCCAATCACAGTCTGTGCAGCATCGGGTCTCTCAGTGACAAAGAGTTGGAGGTCTGAAAACCTTTTCATGGCGGTTTTCCGGAGCATGTCTGATGTTCATGCGGTGTGCTATTTCCCTGTAGCTATGCCATGCTAATAATCATGCCTGGCATCAGAGACATTTTTGCCCAGCTTAAGCATAGCCTTCAAGTTTTGTTCAAGTTGCGGCATCATTTTTCGTATACCTGCATTGTTAATTTGTGTTATGGATGATTGCAGTGTGTCATCTCAGCCCAGACAATGACATCATTGTGTTTCAAAATTTTTTAGACTCCTGAGAAAAAGCCAAATGACCAGAGAGCAAGGAAGCGGAAAGGAGACTCTTACGAAGGCAGTCAAGGCATGTGCCACTTTTGGCTGTGAATTTTGCATGACGCGCATTAATTGGGTTGCAGGGGGCTGCAGTCACTCTCCTTTCTGTACCTTTACATGTCTCATCTTTCCCACTTTCAGGAAAAGGTGGAGTGAGGGGACATAAAATCAGCGATTATTTTGAGGTGAATACCCTGAAACAATACCCTGTCGTCATGCTGTGTTGGGGGTGCTTTGTGGTAATGGGGGGGAGGGGGGGAGATATCGAAAAGTCATGAAAGAGGTACAGTCAGCCTTTGCTCATTGTTGCCTTTAACTGAGCAGGCTCGCCTTACTGAGGTATATGTTCTTCTCTTCCTCATTTCCACTCTTTTTCTTTCTTCATTTCCTTCCTCATCCTGGACCCCCCCCCCCCCCCCTTAGTTTGGGGGTGTTAGCGGACCTGGTACCAGTCCCGGTCGCAGTGTCCCACTGGTGGTTCGCTCTTCCCCACAACACTCCCTCTCTAATCCCCCAGTGTTGGTGAGCTCAGACACCTCTTCTCTGAAACTGCTTTTTTCCTGGCTTGATATGTTCACCCTCACTGTTTCGTTACCCCTGCAAAGCTGCCTTCCTCAGCCCAGCACAAAGCATCTATATAAATACTGTCATGGAATAGCATCAGTTGATCTCTTGTGGGAAAAGGTCTTAATTAAAAGTAATGTAAGGCCGTTATAGTAATTGTATCATGCCGGATTTAAATCTGCCCCAAGGCAGTGCTGCCAGTGAGCCGATCGTCACTGTCTTTCGGATGTGTCTATGGCACAGGTTCAGCAGGGCAGCCCCTCCTCTGTCAGCTCCGCCAACACGGATCACTCCAGCAACTCCCTGAAGCCAGCAGTGCTCCACGCACTCCACAAAGCCACGCAGGTGAGCGGCTCTGCAGCGGCGTTCCCTCTGCTGCCTCCGGCCCCAAGCACCCGTTCCACTACCCAGGCTGGACAGGGCCAGGGAGCAGGGATCCTGCGCAGTGTGCAGTAGTATGCAGTTTAATTTTGGGGTTTTCCATGTTGGATATGTATGGAAAAAGGAAAGAAAGCTTGGAAATATTTTGGCATTTCGAGACTGTTGCAAGCGATTGGTCAGCTGTGTATTCTGTATAAAATATTTGAGTTTACTTTTTAATGCTTTTGATGAAATCGCCAATGTACGCCGGTTGGCAATGCCAGAGTATGCTCATGGTGCACATGGATGAGTAGCGTCCCAAACTTCAGAATAGGGATGCGTCTCGGGGGGGGGGGGGGTTCGCTTGACTAGTGTCCCGTAAGAAATATTGGTGTGGGGTAGTTTGCAATTGACTTACAATGGGGCATTGCATGTGTTCACCGGGTTGCCGTGCCCGGCACAAATATTGTACTT
>JAODKC010000095.1:29089494-29118570 GCA_026777985.1 Mormyrops attenuatus | reverse complement strand
ATTATGTAAAGTGAAAACCTTTAGGTTCATATATCTGTTGGTAAAGCAGCAGATAATTCTGCTTTTATACCATTCATATTGCATGTGTTCACCTGGTTGCCTTGCCAGTCACAAATATTCTAATTGGTTGGCTAAGGATGCTAAATGTGAATGGAATATGCACCCTCGGTTCACAATTTGTATCGTTTCCACCACCCTAAAGTCTGGAAACGTATCACATTTAAAAATGTAAAAAAGTGATTAGGAACCATGGTAGAGGGGAAAGCCCCAGGAAGCACCAGGTAGTGTGGCAATCATTGTGCAGTAATAGTGAATACGTGCAAACCTGTCCTTTTAATATTGACCTAAGCAAGTCATGGCAAACCTACTGGTCAGGATTCACATTCCGCTTGTCCTGCCACTTCACCGCATCCTTTTTACTTTCCCTGCAGTCTGACCTAACAGTAGAGAAGCTAATTGCACTGGAAAACAACAAGAACTCGGACCTGGAGAAGAAAGAGGGGCGTATAGACGACCTCTTGCGGGTGAGACTGAAATCTTGCTCGTCTTTAGTTTTGGCTGTTTAGTTTTCCAAACGTCAGTTGCACTCATGTGTATAAGGTATAGCAAATATCTGTAATGCCTGGTAACCAGGCGGTAATAGTGGCGCTCATTTTCATTTTGTTGCCGTGCAACGTGGAGTGGATTCCTGCAGCCGCTGGCGTCTCCTTCGACAGGTAAACTGTGACCTGAGGCGGCAGCTTGACGAGCAGCAGCGCATGCTGGAGAGGTACAAAGAGCGACTGAACAAGTGCGTGACCATGAGCAAGAAGCTTCTCATCGAGAAGGTGAGCCCACGCATCTGTCTCTGCGTTAGGAGAGAATGTATCCAAAGCAGCAGAGGTTATAGGAAATAACATCATGACAAGGTGTTTGCTGCTGTGCTATCTCCTGTCCTGGAAAATGTATGGCTAAGTCAGTAGTGTGTGTAGCTGTAATAAACACGGACTGGCAGAAGTCAGATTAGCTCAAGAATGGACTGTGTCTGCAATAATGTCATGATGACATTATGATATAATCATTATTAGGATTCCTGTTTATGAGAGTATTGTGATGATCTGTCATTTCCAGTTTGGCATTTTCATTAACTGCTTCCGCAGCTAAAACCACAGTAACCTAGAGCCCATACCAGAAGGTTGTTCGGCTCGTACACCTTACATTGGATGCTAGTCCAGCACCTATTATGGTGACAGCAGTGATATTTGAGTTTAACCCAGCCATTAGGGGTGTATATCCAAGCCCAAGTTTGAGAAGATGTTATAGCACATGATGTGATTAACCTCAGGACTCGTGTGCCTTCTGTCTGTGTACCCCCAGTCCAAGCAGGAGAAGATGGCCTGCAGGGAGAAGAGCATGCAGGACCGCCTTCGGCTGGGCCACTTCACCACAGTACGGCACGGCGCCTCCTTCACTGAGCAATGGACCGACGGCTACGCCTTCCAGAACCTGATCAAGTGAGGCTGCCCCCCAGCTCCACTCCTCCTTACTCTTGGTCCTCCTTACTCTTGGTCCTGGTCTCATTGTCCTTGCTTCATTCCTGTTTGGAACACAAGTTCCCTTGATGCAGTGGTTCTCATTCGTGTTCTTGGAGGACCCCCTGCCAGAATGTTTTCATTCCAGCCCACACGGCTTTCAACCTGCCCCATTCATTATTAGCCGATGAAGGACCATATAAGCCTGATTAAGGTAGGGCTGGAATAAAACATTCTGGCGGGTGGGGCGTGCCAAGAACAAGACTGAGAACTACTACTTTAATGGTTGTTGGTTACATTTTGTATGTATTGTATTCCTCTTTAGTCAATTTTCAGAAATCCCAAAACATTACAGTATCTAAACACCTTTTGTTGACAAAACATCCATACCATTTAATAGGTGAGGCAGTCAATTTTTTGTTGTTTGGAAATGGTAGTTCCTTGATCCCTGAATGCTTTAAGAATTTTTTTATATGTGCATGTGTGTGTTGGATTAGGTAATAGTGATTAGTGGATTTTTTTTCTTATTCACATTTTTTTGTTGAGATCCGAGGTGATGATATTTTGGGGCTGCATCCTCCCCACTTTACCAAATGCTGTCTTGCGCTTAATCTCACATTAATCTAAATGTATGGAATATCTCTGCTCACCATTCATTTGTCCCAGATCTCAGGAAGATGTTAGGCTTTCTCTTGGTTTTGTATCCCTCCTCCCCACTTCTCCAAAGCTGCCCTCTGTACCCTGACCTCCAATAACCTCGAAAAACTGTCCATGAAGAGCTAGACCTTACTGTTCCTCTCTGCCTCCCCTCCCCTCCCCTCATCCCCAGACAGCAAGAGAGGATCAACTCCCAGAGGGAGGACATTGAAAGGCAGCGGAAGCTCCTGGCCAAGCGGAAGCCTCCTGCGATGGGGCAGACTCCTCCCCCCAGCCTGGAACAGAACAAGCGCAAGAGCAAAGCCAACGGAGCAGAGAACGAGGCGTAGGGACCCATCCCTTTGTCACCTCCTGCTTGCTTTCACAGAATGCATTTCGCTTCAGATATGTGCCCATAAGCACCTTAATCTCTGCCATGTCTACATCAGCATTCTTCAGTGAAGAAGCGTATAGAAGCTTGCATGCTTTCTGATTTCTCCAATTAGGAGTTTCTCACGTCTTAAAAAAAAAAAAAAAGCCTCTTTTTTCCCGATAGGAGTGTTTTTACGTTAGAGGGAACATGGGTATTTTAGTTTTAATTCCAGACAAATTGTTGCCCACTTTTCACTTGCTTCAGCATATTCGGAACTGTCGCCATCCAAAATGGCTACTGCATGAAAAACCTGGTTTTGTCTGTTTGTGATCAATGCTTTCCTGGCCCACGCAGGTTATCGCTTGCAGAGTATCATGAGCAGGAGGAAATCTTCAAGCTGAGGCTGGGTCACCTCAAGAAGGTGTGTCTCCCGGACTGTCTCCTTTATTTATGACACCTTCTTGTCAGGGTTTGGTGAAGATTGTATCGGCAGAGCCAGGTCTGTGACCCTCTCCATAGCCTGTAGTCCATCCACCTGGAAGATCCTCTGGCTTTGTGGATTTCTTTACCTTTTTGTGTCCATCCACTCTGCTTTATTCTGTCTGCATGTGGTTTTTCATCCGGTGACTTTCCTGCAGGAAGAAGCAGAGATCCAAGCAGAGCTGGAGAGGTTAGAGCGAGTGCGAAATCTTCACATCCGGGAACTGAAGCGGATACACAACGAGGACAACTCGCAGTGGGTTCTGTCGCCTTCTCCGCACATTCTTACATAATCGGGGCTGGAGGTTTCTTTGCCTGACTTTGTTACACAAACATTTACTAATTTCCAGAATCGAAGGATGTATGTTTTCAATCACTACTTTTTGAAACATTTCATGCTTCTCACCCTTCTTACTAAGGATTAGGATCTTCTGATATTTTTTTTTCCTAGATTCAAAGACCATCCCACGCTGAATGACCGGTACCTGCTCTTGCACTTGTTAGGCCGAGGAGGCTTTAGCGAAGTCTATAAGGTGAGGAGCTTTTGGGAACTTCTATAACCGTTGAAATATATTAAAGCACGCACAGAATGTGCCAATGTATTTGAAAAACTGCCGTTGCTCTACATTGTTAATGGAGATCACGCTTCATTCTCGCAGGCTTTCGACTTGACAGAGCAGAGATACGTGGCCGTTAAAATACACCAGCTGAACAAGAACTGGCGAGATGAAAAGAAGGAGAACTACCATAAGTAAGTGAATCGCTGTTGGCGTGGAGGTCTTGACTCAGTCACTCGTTTTAGAATGACCTTCCGAGTAAGCAGTGGTGAAGACCCTTCCCTATACTGGAATCTATAGATTTCTGTAGATGTGGCATGTCTCATTTAAAGAAATGATTGTGGGGGGAGACTCTTGGGTGTTGTTTTTGTGAACATGTATGTTGATATATGTTTCAGACACGCTTGTAGGGAATATCGAATCCACAAGGAGCTGGACCATCCTAGGATAGTCAAGCTCTACGACTACTTCTCCCTTGACACAGACTCGTAAGTCACATAGATAGCATGGGCCTCGGAGCATCAGCTAACACCGAAATGAATCCCAGTCCATCATACCTCTGGAAATGAACTGGTTGTCATTCCTTCATATAAGGATGATGTTGAGTTTTTTTACACCTCTAAATTTCATAGTCCTGTTCCAACCATGTATGCAGGACTTTACAGCTGAGCTCTAGTCTTGATCAATTCAAATGTCCTGGGGGGGAACAGACTTTTTAATTTTATTCTTTCCTTTTTTTTGTTCCTCCAGTCATGTAAAAGCTAATTTTTTAGTTCACTTTTACAGGTATTCCTCGACTGTTTTGTTAAAATGTTGCAGGAATGTTACATAAAGCAGTTTAAAAGTTAGTTGTTAGGAAAGTGCAGAAGTACATTTCTGAGGACAAAACGACTGCAGACTCCATTTACTCCTGGCTTGAAGTGGTACATTTTAGCAGTCCTGAAGGAATGCTGTGTTTCTGCTGGACACCACATTTACCTCTGAACACACACAATGCACATTCATTATTTTAGTTAACAAATGCTTACTTAACAATTCCCAAAGGTGGAGCAGATGTTTTTGCTGTATTTGTCCATTCTCTAAATAGATGAGAGTATTTAACTCAGGAGTATTTTGTTAATGCGGTATTAAATATTGTCCCATAGCCTGAAATCTCGCATATTGAATTTGAAGGTTTTGCACGGTGTTGGAGTTCTGCGAGGGGAACGACCTGGACTTCTACCTGAAGCAGCACAAGCTAATGTCAGAGAAGGAGGCCCGCTCCATCATCATGCAGGTTGTCAATGCACTCAAGTACCTCAATGACATCCGGCCACCCATCATTCACTACGACCTCAAGCCTGGTGAGTCGGGCTCTCAGTAGCTGCCACCTCCATCCTCTCTTGAGTGTTGAATCTGACACATGAACATCTGCAACACTCAAGTATGATCGTACCATATAATGTGGTACTAGAAAAGTCATTCAGCTGATCCTAATGGACTTGGTTCCATCTCTGAATCTAGCTGGGCTGTACTGTGCCTCTGCTGCTCATCATGTGGTTAAATACTGACTTTTTGATCGTGACAGGTAACATCCTTCTAGTGAACGGTACAGCCTGCGGGGAGATCAAGATCACGGACTTTGGCCTGTCTAAGATAATGGACGACGACAGCTACAACTCTGTGGACGGGATGGAGCTGACATCACAAGGAGCAGGGACCTACTGGTAACCATGGCGCCACCGAACACCACCCAACAAAACAAACAGGGCCAGTCAAGCCGTCACAAAGGGACTAGTTTGCCGTCAAGTTAGAAAACGGACCCAGGGTTTTGGGAGCGACCCTGGTAGCCATTGTTTTACAATGGGACTGTGATGCTGGACCCAGGGCACACCCGCCTCTGCCTATTTGCATCTCTGACGTGTTGCCACTCTGGGCAGCGGAGGTAATCCATGCCTCAAATGTGACATTCCAATCGTGCGCACGATCCTATTGGCTGGCAGTCACGCTGATGTCATCTTTTGGCACCCTGCAGGTACCTCCCCCCAGAGTGCTTTGTGGTTGGGAAGGAACCACCCAAAATCTCCAACAAGGTGGACGTCTGGTCGGTGGGGGTCATTTTTTACCAGAGCCTGTATGGACGGAAGGTACTGGTGCCCTCATAGGAGTAAAACAGCAGCTCAAACTCCCATATAATGGTTTGCCTGGTTTCATTTGTTTTGTTTCTGTCTTGTAGCCATTTGGGCACAACCAGTCCCAGCAGGACATCTTGCAGGAGAACACCATTCTCAAAGCCACGGAGGTGCAGTTTCCACCCAAACCGGTCGTCTCACCCGAAGCCAAGGTATGCCGAGGGGATTGCAGTGCTGTACCGGACAGGCGTGCGTTCCGTTTAGCACTTAACAGCCATGGGATGTGAGCAAGATCTTCCAGCCCAGGGATGAGGAGCTTGTTCTAAGATTAGCGTGCTAAATGCAAGAAAAAGGAATGCAAAGACACCAGGGCTAATCATCACTATTGCTAAGCCAGTAAAAATATACGACAGAACAATTTAAAACCTTAAGCAAGCAGTCAATTTGGATCTTTTTTTAAAATCAGTCTAGAAGGATACTTATAAGAATTCATGCTGAGTAGCACCTCATTCTACAGAAATGGCCATGGGTCAAGGTTCTATTACATACAGTAAGGACTTCCATGGAAAAATAAATGCCATTAACTTATTGCAAATGTAGAGGTTTGTCCATTTTATCTCGGTTGTTGGCGAGGCACTTATATACTAAAGCCTGGTTCATACTTTACATTTCTGCATGCACTTTCAGGCTGCGGACGGCCGTTCACACAGCAGCTTATGTTCGTACTACATTTGGCTATGGATGCGGATGGTTGCAGTCGGTGCATGCACACAGCAGTGATATTCCACCAAACCTGGAGAGGGCAATTGTATTGCAACGAACACAAATACAAGCAGTGTACTGAAAGGGGTAAATTTTATGAACAGCTTGAAAATCATTAGTCAAGGCTTGGGCAGTATTACATTAATAAGGCATACCATCGTATTTTGAAATCCTTAAGACAGAATTATCATACCGGTACCAACCCTCCCACCCGTTCGGCGAATATTTTCACCAAGATTTCAAAATGCCAGTATAGTGCTGCTTTTTAAAATACTGTATACCTCGGTATAATGTCTGGACATAGTTAAAAATTTGATATGTAGGTACCTCCAACCATCCTCATACAGCTGCTCATCATAACTACAACAGCTCTTCATCCTCTACTCCTTCATCGTTGACTGCTGATCTGTGAAAGTTGGCGCTGCCACCTACTGGAAATACTTAATCAATTACCTTACACACGCGCTGTCGAAATACAGGGACACACATGGTTTGCGCTAGAGAAAAATCTGGGCTACATGTGCACTGACCGCAGCCGTTCACAGCCAACCCCTGATGACGAAATTTACCTCATGTCCGCACATGGAAAAGAAGCGTGAATCGGTCTTACGATGTTGAAGGTTTGAAATGCTGGAGCAGGAATGAACCACAGCAGGCGAAAGTGTAGCATAACCCTCTGTATTTTATACTGTACCACAACCGGACAAATGAACCAGTGTTTGACATCACTGTGGTCAAAGTATGTGTGTGCGCGTGTGCCTGTGTATGTATGCGGTCTGACGCTGTTCAACGTCTTTGCGCCCCAGGCCTTTATCCGCCGATGCCTGGCCTACCGCAAGGAGGACCGCATCGATGTGCACCAGCTGGCCTGTGACCCCTTCCTGATGCCTCACATTCGCAAGTCAGTGGGCAGCACTGGGGCCCCGGGACCTGCCACACCCTCCACCTCCAGCTCCTTTAACAGCAGCGCTTCAAACTGAGACTCCTGCCCTTCTGCCCCCCCACACCACTTTGGCTGTTATGCTCCATGAGGTGGGTGGGCTGCCCGGTGAGGACTCTCCCAGGACCCTGATGCCATGATCATTGGATGTGGCATGCAGAGAAGAGGATGTGGGCCAGGGATGTGAACAGAGCCCTGAGCTTACATCTCTCACCCCCCCCCCCCCCAATCTCCACCTCCTCTCGTTACCCCTTCCTCATCCTCGCCCCTGAAGTGAGACATTTTAGGGAGCTAAAACTTAGCAGCAGCAGGGAGGATATGAGAGCACACTACTGGTGAATATGAGAAGGGCTTTTACTTTTATGTTAGGCATCCTTCAAGAAATGACGTCAGAACCCAAAGTGCTCAGACAGCATCCGCGTGCGTCTAAGACCCCGCCAGCAGGTTCGTCTTATTGCAAGAGAATCGGTGGATCTTTTTTCCTCTCTCCACGATGAGCACAAATTTCTTCATAAGAATTAATGTCATCCTTCATTAAATGGTTCAGTACCCAAACACTCAAAGCTTCTGTGTGCCCATGACCCATTCCGGTTATCCCCCATTTTGGGCTTATATGGATGTCTTTCTCTTTGATGACCAAAGTTCAAGACTGCCTGTTGGTGGCACTGTTCTGTTGGTGTTTTGGGTTTATTTTTTTGTAATAGCGAGAAGTTGGAAGCAGAGGTTCCTGTTTCTTAAAGTAACAATTTCAAGTAATTTAGTATTTTAACAGCTAATTGGACTTTTAACTGGTTTTTCAATCCATCTGTATTCAAAAATTTTCCTCCCCCATTTTATTTTTAAGTCCTTGGGGGATGCAATATCAATGTCTACTGTGAGGTGGCGAGAGGGCCTTAGCAGAGAATTGCATATAAAACCATTAAATACTATTGTTTTGAAAATGGTTGTTTGCCGTTTTCTTTTCATCCCATTGTGCAGGTGCAGTTCCAGGGTCTTGTGCTTCCAGCACTTGACACTGTACCAATTATATCGCTGATAATACAATAGTAATCTGAGCTCTTGTTAGAGTAGTGTTATCCAGATTTGCCCGTTGGCAGATTCATAAGTTCCAAACGTAATTGACATCTCTTGGGTGAAAGGCTGCAGCACTCAGCATTCAATTGCACCAAATTGCAGTTGATACCATATTTTTATGTGTGAGTTTGGAGTTTTATAGCGACCCTCAAGTAACTCCCAGTTTCTGAAGTGGTGCTTCATTTGGCTGTAGAAAGCTGTGATCAGACACACTAGTCTGTCTATGGTGCCTTGCTAGTTTACTGGAAACAGTTGCAAACATTACAGTCCGTTTTCATGGCAGACCTCATGATATATCAAATTATTCCACTGGGACATTAATAAATCTAATTTGATTGTACACAGTTATCATTCCAAACCACCAACTATTTTACAGTTTTGCACCGTTTTTCTGTTGAAATGGATTTAGTCATAAATTTATAGTGGGGATATTTGGCTCGTGGCAGCAGTTGAATAGAAACCGATGCTATATTTTATAATGCGGGGCTGGAAGTGCTCTTCTAAACTGAATCATCTAATTGCTGAGAGAGACTCTGTAGATGGTAGCGGTTAGCACTGTCGCCTCACACCTCTGGGACCTGGATTCCAGTTTCTGCCAGGGTTCCATGTGTGTGGAATTTGCATGTTCTCCCCATGTCATCGTGGGGTCTCTTCTGGGTACTCTGGTTTCCCCCCACAGTCCAAAAACATGCAGAGGCTAATTGGAGTTACCAAATTGCCCATAGGTTATGCATGTGTGTCTGTGTGTGTGCCCTGCAATGGGTTGGCGCTCCATCCTGGGCTGTTCCCTGCCTTTTGTCGATAGTCTCCAGGATAGGCTCCAGACGCCCCTGAACAGGACGAACGGTTTCAGGAGGGATGGACTCTGTAGACTTCTTGAGGTTTTACCTCTAAAGATAATTCTGGATTTCCACATACAGACATAATGGCATTGATCCCATGTCCCTGGAAGTGAGGCCACAAGGTTTCCCATTAAGCTGCCACCCTTTCTAAAATTCAACCCACCACTCTAATGCACCTACAAGTTCTGTGGTTCCAGGATTTTACAGCCAGCCTTTTCCAAAGAAATGTTTGCTACTTTTTTTGTCCAGATGTCAAAAATCACAGTTTTCCCACCCACACAGGAATTTATCCATTTCAGCTGTTATTTAGGATTAATGAGCCTAGAAAATAATGTTGCTGGGAAATTACCCTATGGCTCAATTAAGCATAACTTAATATAATGTCTTCGACCTTTTTAAAACATTTTCCCACGCTTAGTTTTTTTTTTCCACTTTACAACTCATAGTGTGCTTTTAGCACATTGATGGGTTGAAAGTATTCACACTGAATGCAAGATTATCTTTGTTAGAATAAAGGTCACACATTGGCAGTTGTGTGTCAATCTCGATCGTTGACGTTGACCAGTGATGACCAGATGCATTTGGTCGGACAGCGTGAGCGTCATGACTAGACCTGTCTAGCAGCAGTGCTGGTCTCTCTTCTGCTGGCACACTGTCACTACTGACCAGCAGGAGCATGGGAGGGGCATGGATACCCCAGCATATTCAGGGGGCCCTGTAGTGTATAGGGCTGCAGAATCTACCAAGACTCCAAGAATCTACCAAGAAACAGAGAAACTGGAAGAAAATTCTCTAATAGTTAATATTCTTGTATAAGGTGATCAAAACAGCAGAATATAAGTACAGACGCTCATCTACTTAAGAACGTTCAACTTACGCACTTTCAGACATACGAACAAAGAGGACTGCAAGCCCAAATTGTGTTCACTGGGCTCCCGTTTCCTGTCCGCAACATCAATTTTTTTTCTGCGCTCCAGTTCCGCCTAGTACGACTTCTGGCCGCTACTCCTGCCGCGCTGCAGCGTAGCGTGCGTGCTCCCACCATCCTAGTTCTTTGTACTTGCGTATGCCCTCAAAATGATGTTGAATAACAACTTGGGAACATTTCAAGTTGCGAACGGCCATTTGGAACGTATCTCATTCGTAAGTAGAGGAGTGTCTGTAATTCAGAGCATTTAAAAGTCAAGCAGTCTGTCATGTTTTCCTTATTAACAGCCAGCCTACGGGTAATAAGCTCTTGTCAATGCTACCTGGATACCATTTTTAAACAATTTTTGTCATCTAGTGATACTACTTCAAAATAAAGTTTACAGTTATAATACTTAGATACTTCATCAAAAGATATAATACTTAAATACCTTCATAATAACCTTCATAATACAATCATGGTCAGCATAAGCCAATATAATGCATTATGAAGGTATTTATAGTGCATTGTAGATGATTCATAATGCATAATAAACTTGGTTATAATGTGTTATGCCTTTTTATAAATAGTTATTGCCGTGTTTATACTTCATGAATGCATCATAACGCATTATAAGGGTATCTATTATGCATTATTCATGAGTGCTTTAAGTAAAGTGCTACCAGAAATTTTATTTATACTTTACCATTTTATCAAATAATATGCTGGCCAGATTACCTTAGTTACCTGTAGGTAATATTTGTTGATCAAGAATCTGTATGTCATATTTTCCATTTTAACTTTCCAGTTCGTGCAATGGTGCTTTTTGTTGTTTTGCCAAAGAGGAAATATGTTGTTTTGCTATCTGCAAATTAACGTGCATAACATCACTTCGGAGGCACTGAACTGAAACAGCTGACGATTAAGTTTGGGAGGGAGGTTCTGTATTTGGTTATTCCTCCCTTATGTTTCTGAATACCAAACTACCTTTGCTCACAACCCTCAAATGGTATAATTGCATCTGTAAGGTATTTGGTGCTACAGTTATTAGTTGCTGTCAAGTCCATGATGCCTTCTGATTCAGGTTAAAGGTCTGTCTTGATTTGCTCAAGAATCCGCTTCTTCATTTTCCTTGCAGTCCATGGTATTCTTAAACATCTTTGCCAGCACTATCGTTCAAAGGAATTAATACTCTTTATTTACTGCTTCTTCATTACAGAGTTATTTTATCCATAAGCTGTAAAATTATAAACAAGGTGAAAACAAATAAACATAAAATATAAACGTTCAGACTTTAAAGTGGCACTAAACAATGAATAGTAAATGTCTGCCATTTCAGAGAAAGGTACTTTGTCCTTCCGTGTTGTTTGTAACCATTCTGGATTAGGAACCTGATGTCCTAACTGATTTATTACCGACCAGCAAGAGAGCAGGATTTTTTTTCACATAAAAACCATTTGATCCATTTGTGTACAGTCGGAGGATAATGCTTTCTGCATTTTCCAAGCTCCTCCTTCATCCACAGCGTGTTATAAACAGAGCCTCGACTGCCAACTGAGATGTTGAGCTGAGTAATGCTTGTCCCTCCCCTCCTGAACAGCCTGGGGGCCACAGCAGCCGTCCTGATACCAGCGCTGGGCATCCTGACCAGTTTTGGTGGCTTCCATTCACTTCATGTTCATAGTTGAACTGTAACCTTCACTGTCAGAATTATTAAACACCAGGAGAAGTGACCATGAGCAAGTAAAACAAGAGTTTACAGTTGATGAAATGAAATGTTTATGGTCAAATTATAAACTTTGTAGTAGAATTATGAATAATTAAGGTTTAATTGAAAACTTCACAGGTTTGCTGTGAACTTTCACAGTGCATTTTTTTCCTGGAGGAGTTTTGATTTGTCGTTGATTTTCCCATCTTTTTGCTGGCTGTCTTGTCATGTGCTGTATTGTAGGGGTTCCCAACCTTTTGATAGCCATGGTTTACGTCATACAGCCCCCAGCGTCTTGCTGCCACTTGGAATACCGCAGACTGGGGATTGGGGAGCCCTACTGCACTGCACTACTGTTTGTTCTGTCATCTCCAAGGCCCTTCCCTCAAATGTGGCACAAGAATTTCACTGCGTTTCCCAAATACATGCAACAATAAAAACCTTAAACTTGAATTAAAAAAAACGTAAGGTTTGATGTGTTCCACTCTGTAATGTCACTTATATTACAAAGACAGAAGCCAGAAAGATCTGAAGATGATATCACTCTTGATGTTAAAGAGATGTTTCAAAATTTTGAAGTTAATATTGTAACTGTGGAAATTGCCACCATGCGTGTGCTGTGTGGATGACAGCAAACCAACCAACACGACATGCATGGCTGCCCCTGCAGATGGCCCACAGCACAATAGCTGCATCAGCATTGACTGGGAGAATGGCCACATGTAGTGGGCAGTATATTTTCTGGGTTGTGGGCACCTGCTACCAGGCCAGTTTGCTGGCAACTCCTGGAATGAAACTTGTGCCAGTATGTGAACTGCTGGGATCGGATCTGGTTAGTGTCACCGACATTCACAAGTGGGCCGACTTCAATGGTGAGTTGCAGACATGCATCGGTTTCTCAATACCAAGAACACAAAGATCTTGTGCTCTTGGCAAGACCAGTTTGGCTAACTTTGCGGCTGGGGTGCAATGAATCATGGAATTGGTCTCATTTGGTGAGGATGCAACCAATGTATTTTTGGTTATGATTATAAAATTTCAAGTCTTGATTATAAAAAAAAGGGGGGCAGCGTGTGGCTCAGTGGGCTAAGCCACAGGTGGATGCCCTTCGTGGACAACTTGCTCTGCAAAGAGCAAGTTGTGGGGGGTGTAAAGACAATTTCCCCATGGGGATTAATAAAGTATCGATTATTATTGATATTTGGAGCGGGGCAAGAACAACATCTGGGGATTTTTACCGTCCTCTAAATTGGAACTGGTCTTCGGCAATGGAAGATGATGTAAAATGGGTACACCAGAACACAAGTATGGTCAAGTACGCATATTGAGAAACATCCCTGTTTTTTTTCTGTCCCCCTCAGCACTGAACACAGACTATGCCAAAGAGCAGAACCATACCGTGATCCTGACAGACACAGGCTATTGGCTGATCCATACATCTGTCCAACAATCACAGAGACACTGTAGGCTTCTCCACCTTCTCTCAATTGTCTCAGCACTTGGGAAGCTGCCTTTGCAATAGTGACAAGCACAGGCTCCGAACAGACTGACGTCATTGTAAACAGGACACGACCCTCTAATTATGCATCCTAGAGTTACACTCAGCTGCTGCAGCCCTCTTCCCCAGAATACTCTTCTCCAGTCATTCTGCTGTATCACCACGCCACCCTCCTCTCACATATCTCCTCGTTCCCTTCCACCCTCCTGGAGGTCTGCTGGGCGGCGGTTGGCGGTATCAGCAGGCTGCTATAACATGACGGTGGAGGAGAAACAGGCGCCAGGAGGCGCAGGAGACCTGCCAGGGGGTGAAGGCCAGTCTGCTCATCACCTTAACCCCAGCCTGAGCTGGAGCTCCACATCCACAGCTTCAGGAGATTTGTGGGGGGGCATCGAAATACCCATATTTACTCTTATTTCTTCCTGCTATCAGCAGCACATACAGACACACCCACATTATCTGCAGTGATACTAACAGCCAAGCATGCAGGAGGACACTGGAACAGATGGAAGAGACTAAAAATTCCAGTGAGAAATGAGCAATGCAGTAGAGGTAATAATCTTATAAAACTACTTATATATTACAGTAGAAGTAAAGCGACCCGTTACCTCCAGGTTGCTGTTATGGTCCTTAGAGGGATCTTGAATTTTTACACTTTAGTGACCAACTTCCCCTAATATCTTCAGTAACTTCAGTCACTTAGAGATAAATGTGAAGGAGCACTTTTAAAGTTTCTGCACTCACTTTTATGCCACTGGCCATATACTTGTGTAATTATATCTTTTTACATGAATTGATATACCTGTTTGAACGAATTCCCGTTATTTTCTTGACCAACTTTACTTGAACTTGGTTTCTAATGTTAGCACTGCTGCAGTTAATGATTTACGAAGAGCTTAATAAAAATGTCCCTTTACCAACACGTGGGGCTGAATATATGGCCTAGACCAAAAAAGTTTGGCTGGAAACAATAAATATATACTTATGTATATACTATACATACACGCTGTCAGAATACTTTGGCTCGTGCTTTCATGGATAATGGCAACAAGAGTGTAAACACATTTAACTGCAGTGTTATACACATTGTGAAATAGCTTTACTTAGTTCCTCTAGATTGAGTACGCTTTGTCTAATCTGCTACAAACAAAGCCCTACTGTATATGGATTTTTGTGATTCTCGGACAGGCAGACATTATCCTATTGTTGCAGCATATCCAGGGTGGATACAATTCGACTGATTATTAAATGAGGTCAAAAAACTATGGCTCGAACCAGAGAAGCCTTCCCAAACATCAGCATATGTAGGGAGAACAACATTGGTCCCGAAACAGAATCCAGGTGGGACTCTGCATCTGACTGGTGGCAGTGATGAAGCAGCATAATTAGATTTATGGACATAATGAAAAATAATTATATATAAGAAAAAATGTTCATGAACATATCAAGACAGTCAGACATAATACTGAAACACATTTCTAAAAATAATAAACCTAAACAAAAGCAGAAGAGAGATATTGAAAATGACTGTTGTCACCTTTCTTTTATCAGAAGATAAACAGCATATCGGTTATATATTTCGTTAGAGTAGTTATTTTGGGGCTAGAACAGAATAAAACTGATTTTTTACATAAAAAAATCAAGATATTTAAGAGAAAGGCAGAGATAGCCTCTATTATTAAGTCCAAGTCAGGTTTCTTAAACATATGTCTGATTACAGCCTTTGTTCTCCAATTCATGTTTGTAGCCCTCATAAAACTAGAATCTCTGTCAAACGTCTGCCAAACAAGCATTTTTCACTTTTTTGAAAGAGGTACTTCATCTGGGGCTTGCCTCACTGCTGCACTGCAGTTATGTGGACGTTAAGCAATGCGTTCCTAGCCCTGAACTTTACATTGAATTCATTATATGTGGTTCTGAGCCAGGTTTCTGTGGGTAGCTGAAGTACAGAGTTACCAGAGCAAGAGTAGAGTTACCACATTAACCAGAGCAAGGATGGACATTTAAAAGTGAGCCTTTCAAAATAACCCTGTGAGGGTTATACAGTCACATAATGGAGTTACTAGCCCAGGGGAGTGTGCTTCTTAACTCTTGACTCCTTGCATTTCACCTGTAAAATATTCTGGCGGACTGTATAAATATAGAATCACATGGAGCAAGAAGTCATTGAGCAGGATTGAGTTCTGTATGTCAGACCCACACAGACATGAGCAGCTTGGATGGAACGGTATCTGGTGATCTCTCGTGGAGTAGATAAACTCCATTCAGGTGGGTCCATGAGAGGTGATTCTCCTGCATGTTCCACTGTGTTACGAAGTCCCCTTTCTTCTTTAATCTGACTTGATGAATGCCAGAGCGAGTACGTTTCCAAGGAGACCACAGGGATCTTGCTGAGGAGTGGTTGGATTTGTCAGTTCCACAGCTGTTGTCTTTGGTCGAGGTTCAAACTCACTCCACACAAGGTTACACTGACAATAGTATCAAAGTTTAAAACAAAGGGGATTATATACTTTGATTGTGCTTATTCCAATTATATTGTATGCCTCAATCAGCTTCTGATGTTTTGCATCCCTGGCAACAGCCTGGAGAGGTAAGGTAAGGAGCATGCACTGATTACAGTGAGAGGGAAGGAGCATGCACTGATTACAGTGTGTTGCCATACCCACCACACAACAAACCACCTCAGGGATGAGAATCTAAGTGCGGCCATCTGGTAGGTGATACCTCAGCACCACACTAGTCCAAATGGACCAATATGAGTTTTTTTTCTCCAGTGGCTGGAGTGCCAATCCTGCCACTATCCCTCAAGTTTTTCCCTGTAAGTTGGAGGACCTCCTTATACGGCTGGATGTAGATTAACATTATACCCAGGACGAAGCAATTGCAGGTTATAAGCCTTGCTCAAGGGCCCAACGGAGTAGAGTCACTCCAGGAATTCATGGGATTTGAACCAGCAACCTTCCATTCACTGGCACAGATTCCTAGCCTCACCAACTGGAGAGGAATGAGGATATTTTTATGTGGATACCGGGAGTCCAGTCACAGACTTAGGCAGATGGTCTGCTCACCATCCAGAAACTTCTGTGCACCTCCCACCTTTGTTCTATAAATTCTGAATAAATGAGTGATAAATTCAGGGAGATAATCTTTAGCAGAACTCTTCAGGCCTTTATTGTTGTAGTTCCCAGCAAACCCCTCCCTCTGTCTCCTCATAAATTGGCTGCCTGTCACCCCTGCTCTTCAGTTTTATACCCCCAGCCTTTCGAATGTGGTAATGGCCTCATTCCTGTTTATGTGTCATGTTTTGGGGAAAATCAAGAACAGACAGACATATGAGACCAGGTCATTTAGGGGACTGGATTAAAAAACACCTTGTTAATCACTAAATACTGAGGGCTGGCAGTGCCTTGGTCATCATACTCAAGCAGTTAATTTAAAAGTCGAAGTCTCAAACTGCAAATGGGGATCCAATAGCTCTACTGTAACATCCCTGAGCAGAACTGTTAATTTAGTTGTGCTAGTACAATACCAAGATATAAATATTTTAAGCCTCAGTTAGGCAACTAAACTGTCAACATGCCCAGTGGTTAAAGGAAGACAACCGTCTCAGTCCATACCCTCAGAAAACTCCCCTTTCACATGTCCCACAGGACGAGTCCAAAAAGCTGTATGACTCTATGTTGGCTTTTCCCATTCCAGTCCTTGGGGACCCACAGACAGTCCATGCTTACCTGGGACCCAGGAGGGAGCAAAAATGTAGACTGTCTGGTCCAGTCCTTGGGGACCCACAGACAGTCCATGCTTACCTGGGACCCGGGAGGGAGCAAAAATGTAGACTGTCTGGTCCAGTCCTTGGGGACCCACAGACACTCCATGCTTACCTGGGACCCGGGAGGGAGCAAAAATGTAGACTGTCTGGTCCAGTCTTGCCAACCCCTGTTACTTACCATGGCAGAACAGTACAGTTGCGGTCTACACCTCCAGTGAAGGTAAAGCATAGCAGCAGAGAGGAGGACAGGCCCCCCCCCCGACCCCATTCGCTCCAGGGAGAGAGCTGCAAGCACTGAAATATAATCTGTTAACTTCATAAGGAGCTGCTTTAAGTGTCAATCTTAATCTCAAAAGTTAAATCTGCTCAAACTACATAAAGGAAATATGTGAAGGGAAAAACCTACACAATAATTCTGAAATTGCCGTCTTATCTTTTAATGATGCAGCTTTTCTTAAATGTATCAAACCCCAATTCTTTCATCATTTATTTACAGTCATATTTGCTAAATGAAAAGCAAAAACTTATGCATATGCAGATTATTTTTGCTTTGTGTAAAAAAAGCAACAATCCCCATAAGAAGGAAACGTTATTCTCTTATTCCTAAAAACTTTCAATACGTGACTTGTATGTATCTGCCATCTCTCAAAATAAACACTTCAGAAATATGTGGGAGATGTAGATGTCAGCAAATCACACACCTGTAAATCATTTTCAGCATTTTCCTAGACACTGAAGCAAATGTTAATGGTGGTTACTGTGACAAAACTGATTTGTTTCCATCCCAAGGACTGACTGATCCTTGAAAGTCTGATTGCACATATAATACATTATCATATACAGAGTTTGAGGACCTGCACTAACTATGAGTCCAAATGAATGACTACTGTACAAAGGGATTCGCTTGAAACCAAGCTGAGGCTGCTTCAGTTCTACTGTACATCTTGTTCTTGCCAGGATCCTTTTGCGTGGGCCCAGACTGGGGCTGGCTTCCATCTTGTAGCAGTCCTCACTTGTTGTAAAACTGAGAAGATACCCAAGCTAAGCCCCACTTGAGATTGGTGAGCATGAACTTCAATGCCTTGGTCCACTGCTCCTCAGAGTTGAACTGCGTCTTAATAGAGTATGAGCCCCCGCTGCCGCCTGTGTCCTCGATCTTCCCCTTTTCTACATCCATCCTAGGTCACAAGGTTAAATAAACGTGAGACAATTGACCTTAAGTGGCTACATACTTGCTTGGACCATAAAGACTAAAAGTATTTTCCTTAACTGGCATAACTGCTTTAAAAATTTGCAGGAAACTCAGGGATGCAATAAAATCTAAAGATTATGACCATCACAATAGTTACTATAGAATATTGATACTTATTATTGTGCCCCTGGGGCAACTGGAGCTAAAATTGCATAAGGACTCCAGGCCAGCATCAGTGTACAGGCCCCGGGATTCGAACCAGTGACCTTCTGATCACTAAACTGACCACCCGAGCCACAGACTGCCAAATATACACTATCAGGACAAAAGCATTGGGATACACCTGTTAATCATTGAATTCAGGTGTTTCATTCAGACCCATTGCCACAGGTGTAAACCTAGCCATGCAATCAGGTTTACAAACATTTGTGAAGGAATGGGTCATTCTGAAGAGTTCAAGCATGGTACTGTCATAGGATGCCACCTTTGCAATAAGTCAGCTTGTGAACTTTCTTCCCTGCTAGATATTCCATGGTCAACTGTAAGTGGTATTATTGCAAAGTGGAAGCGTTTAGGAACAACAGAAACTCAGAGAGACCACATAATGCAGCAAAGCGGGGGTCACCAAGCGCTGAGGTGCATCATGCATAAAAGTCGCCAATGCTGTTGACTCAATAATTGCAGAGTTCCAGACTTCCTCTGCCATTAATCCCATCTCAAAAACCGTGTCCCAGGAGCCTCATGGAATGTGCTTCCATGGCCGAGCAGCTGAATGCAAGCCTCACATCACCAAGCACAATGCCAAGCATCAAATGGAGTGGTGTACTCTGGAACAGTGGAAACGTGTTCTGAGGAGTGACGAATCACGCTTCTCTGTCTGGTAGTCTGATGGACAAGTCAGGGTTTGGTGGGTACCAGGAGAATGGTACCTGCTTCACTGCCTTGTGCCAACTATAAAATTCAGTGGAGGAGGATGGATAATGGTATGGGGTTGACTGGCCCGCAAAGAGCCCTGACCTCAACTCTATCAAACACCTCTGGGATGAACTAGAACAGAGATTGCGAGCCAGGCCTTCACGACCAACATCAGTGCCTGACCTCACAAATGCTCTTCTGGATGAATGGGCAAAATTCTTACAGATATACTCCAAAATCTTGTGGAAAGCCTTCCCAGAAGAATGGCAGCTATTATAGTTGCAAAAGGGGGACCAACTCCATATTGATGCCAATAGATATAGAATATGATGTCATATACGTTCCTTGGGGTTTAAAGGCCAGGTGTCCCAATCCTTTTGTCCATATAGTCTATATTCAATCAGATGTTACAAAGACTCTCTCTGAAAAGCACCACTCAAATGATATGATAAACCAGCTTAGCTATTCTTTTTTATACATTCAAGCATGTTTATTAAGATATGAATTCTTTTTGCCACCTCCCAATGTCAAATGACAATGGACTTCCTCTGATACGACTTACAGTAATTCAGAGAAGATCATACTGAAGGGATTAAGTGACTTTGAGCCATGACCCAGCACTCCCAGCATTCCCAGCTCTCTCCCCCCCCCCCACCGGCCGTGACCCACCTGTATGGCAGACAGAACCCAGTGTCGCCTTTTTCCACCTCTTCCTTGAACTGTTGCACACAGTCCAGGAAGGCCACCATGGCGTGGTCAAACTTGTTATCCCAGAAAAACCGCAGGCCTCCGGAACAGTAAAGAGGCAACTCCTTCCCAGGTGGGGGCAAGGAGAGGGAGAGCATTTACTACAAACATAAAAGGCAGATACATACAAGATACAGCAACATCATCTAAACAAAAAACACATACGAACAAAAATAGTTGTCTCACCTTGGACTTGTCTGTCAGAGACTCCAGGTAGGAGTGGTTCCCATACGGGACTAGGCGGTACCTGTGAAGGACAGACAGGTACTTACTATTTGGGATACCAATAGCCGATCTGTAGCTTTACAAACCAGACAAAGATCCACAAATAGTCACAAATGTACCATGATCCAGAAATACACAGAACGTGATCCACAAATGTGCAAAACACGTTTCACAAGTAGAAATCGCTCTCTATTTTTGTCGATAGGATTTTACACAACACAAATAAAAAAAAATACATATATGCGGATAGTTAAATATTTGTGGATTGTCTTTGGGTTACAAATAATAAAGTCCAATAAAAACTTCCATACAAGTGCCACATCCCATGTGGTGGCATGTAACATGGCAAGCTGTCATCCAAATGGTGAAAAATGTCGCCATAAACAGTGAATTTCGCAACACCACAAAATAAACGATAGAGTGTAACATGAAACGATTGACGTTTATATTTCGTCATCCAATGTATATTATCATTTCACACAGCCCTCTTGTAATCTAATCACCTCTCTCTGTAACAAAGTAGTGTAATGGACTACAATTTCCAATTGTTGTAATCATATTATAGTTTCTACCTTAAATTTCAAAAAAATATACAGGACAGCTTTGAAACTTTGTGAATAGGCCTAACTTTAATAAATGAATAAAACTGTCTAACTTGAAAAAATCATTGTTGTTTATGTTCACTATTTTTATTCATTTATGAAGGGGTACTATGCTACTTTCATTGAAAAAAAAAGTGTATCAGGCAATTCTGACAGAACTACACAACACCCGCATTTTCGTTGAATTTGACAGCTCGTTCTTTGAAGAAAAAAAAAATCATTAGAAAATAAGCTCAGCAACTATACCAACTTTTTGGTTGATCATCTGCAAGTATATAAGAATACATGGAAAAAATATTAAACTGATGGTTCGATTCATTTTTTTGTTTATTCATAGGAGTTTTAGAGAGCAAGTTAAAAGTAAAGTCATTAGCAATGTGATCACATTTTCTGGAAGTAATCCAGTTACAATTTGACACAAACAATCTGTTGGTTGCTTTTTTCAGTAACTTCCCCAACATTATTCAACAGTAGAATAGCAGTACTCCTTATCGGAAGAAAAATATCTGCTTCTGCTTAAAAACCCAGCTGCTGTCACTCGGCCCCACAGGAGTGTGGTGGGCACCCTGGACCAGCATGCCTCACCTCTGGAAACGCAGCCCCATCTTGTTGGCCAGCGCATGCAGCAGCAGCACCGTCTGCCCCCAGGCCGCATTGATCTCGTTCCACTCCACCGGCACGCTGGGCAGGCGGCCCAGACGGAAGTTGTTGATTGTCCCAAACTGACCACTATGCCTAACAACAGGCAGGGATATTTGAGGGGGAAGAGAAGCATGATTTGTGATCAGAATGTGCTATTCATGCGATCTATAACCACGCCCAGAGCGGTTTGCATGTATAAGATAACATTAGCACACCACGACCACCCCCAGCCCCTAGTGGTACTCTCCATGACCCCCCCTTAGTTTGTACCACTTCACTTCCCTCTAAATTATCGCTACATTGACTTCTTAAAGTCAGCAGGAAGAGCCCAGCCCATTCAAACAGCAACAGCTGGCACTCAGTACTCAATGAACAGAGTCTCACTGGGATTTCTCCTCTGCAGAACCTGGCCCATTCATGCCAATGCACTTCCTCCTTCCCTTATCTCATTACTAATTTTCTAACTATATTATCATAGTTTTGCTGAATTATTTATATTTTTAATTATTAATGCCTCCAGCTGTTAATCTGATTATTATGCATAAATAAATCTGTTCCATTTTTGGAGCTGATTTAGAGCAGCATATGTATTTATTCATTAGCCGTTACAGTTGCTGAGCGAGCACTTGTATGTGATTACACTGCTGTAGGTTTGTGTTTTCCTCATTTGCTTGGCTGGGCATGGTAATGTAGGATTATAGGATAGAGGCTCAAGGGTAAAATGGCCAGGCTCTCCTGGAACTGGAACCACTATCCACCCATTACCCTCCAGGTCCTGGATGGGAACGTGACATCAGACAGCACTAAATCGTCACGTATTGTATCTACACCCATTTGGAGGTGAACGGAGGTCGGCAGGCTACCAGATGTGGAAGGTGGCATTGAAGACGTTGGTCTTCTTCAGCCGGTCAAGTTGGATCTGAGCATAGCGCATCTGGTTGTCGGCGCTCTTCAGCTCGTCGTCCAGCTCCAGCTGCTGCCGTTTGAACTCGCTGTACTCCTTCTGGTACCTGAGCGTGGGGCAGACAGGGCAAAGGGAGTCCATCACTCAGCATCCGGACAGCTGATCATCAGCTTCTGCTATGACCCAGTGTAGACACGATTTTCACATGGGGGCTCTTCATGTACACAAAACATCTCTGCTTAGACCCAGACCAATACCCAATTAGGTTTCATTGGCTGGCTGGTGTTTTTGAAGCATTGCAAGTGATTTAAATGCGTCCCCAGGCTCGAGGCTCTCCATTATACTCAGAACTGTATGTGTGTGATATAAGCCCTGGGCTGCCTTGCTTTATGCTAAATAACTTAACATCATTAACATAGCACTGTGGATCACCCCCTTTATAAGCAGAAGGACATGGGGTCAGAAGCCACTTCCTGCCGCAGACACTCACTGTAGCTCCTCGCTGTCCAGCTGCTGCGTGAGGCTGCGGCCCTGGGACAGCTCGTGGGCGACCACCCCCCTCTGCTCCTCAATGGCCTCCAGCTGCTGGATCAATGACTCCTCTTCCTCCTTCAGCTGCTGCAGTTCTGCCAGCAGGGTGTCTTCCTCTTCCTCACGCAACTGGGAGAGAAGCTCAAGACAGCTCCTACAGTATAGTGGATTGGGGGGGGGTTAAGAGCAGTAGACACAAAGAATGAAGAGACCTATTTGTACACTGAAGCAGGGACACTGCTAGAGATTTTGGGCCTCATGAAAGTGTATAGTATTGGCCCCCCAACCCAGACCAATGCAATTATTTTCCAAATTTTTTAGGGCCCCTGAATTGGAATCATCCTACTCCCCCCCCTCCCTTTACGGAACCCCTGCACTAAAGACGTGCATTTATTCTATATAACCTCAACTAGAGGTAGCGATTTATTTTAACAATATAAAATATGTAGCTAAATTAGGCTTACACAATGTGTAATGTTAATATCAACACCGCATGTTATGCAGATAAAGGAGCGCAATTCTGGTATTTTGAAACGTTGGCAATAAAATTCGCTGGAGTGCTGAGGGGCCGGTGTTTCCAAATGGAGATCATCAAGTTTTGCTATTATAACATTCTTTTTTTACTCTGCCAAGGGAAATATACCTTTCCAAGCTGTGCAATTCTAATGATGATTTGCCGCTGCTTTTGTATCATAATCATCCATACTGTTAAACTCACTCCCAGACAGTGTGGCGCGTTTGTGAGAAGTTTAACAAAAACGAGCCATGAGGAGAAAAACGCACAAGAACTGGTCGCCAAAAAACATATGCCTTCCACTGTATGGAAATATATTGGGCTCCATAAAGACGATATTGAGCAAAACTAAGTGATTTGTCGGCACTTGCAGCAACGCCACCAACCTATTTGACAAACTCTATTGGTAGATAAATTTTGTGTAGCTCCTGCTCCAAAACTGCTTACACTTGTACCTGGACATTCATTGGTAGTTCAGCCTAGCTGCACTTATGCCTAGCTGACTCCTTGACAGCACATTGCAAACATTTATGCTATTTGCCTCGCTTGTACATTGCTTTGGACAAAGTGTCTGATAAGTATTAAAATGTAAATCCAGATATGAAGTTATATTTGGCTCATTTTTCAACTTTTATAAAAACCACAATATGTATCGCAAAAAAAAAAAAAAATCACATTGCGATACTTCATTTTTTCCAGTATTGTTAAGTCTTAAGCTTAACCAAGGCCACCAAAAAGGCATGCTTCAAAAGGTCACATTTTCACAGACAATTTATGAGTCCAGCAGGTGGCGGCAGAGAGCCACTTTGCTCGTTCCTTGTTGACTCACCTGTAGTTCTGGCACTCATTCTCTGTGATGTTGAGCTGTGTGTCCAAGTGGTCCAGCAGAGTGTCAGTGCACTCTTCACACAAAGGATGGTCCACATCGGTTTGACCTGACATGATGTCAAAGAGGTCGCTTGTCACCTGTAGAAGTTGGAGAGGGTTGAACGTAGATGTATGTTGAGTGGTTCTCAAGCTGCTCCACTTGATGAGATTTTTCAGAATATGTAAATGTAAAACTATAGGTACGGCTTTAACTTGATATCTTCTTTGTCACTCAGAAATACACTTTCATCTCAATCAACCAATCTGTTAATTAAGGGCACTGAACTTATCAAGCAACTCACTTAATAAAATAATCATGATAATTTGTTCGGAGACAAAATATATATATTTATTTATTCGTTAATGCAACGGCAAAAAATGCCAAGATTAATCAGAATTTAATCAGCAGTAATCAAGCCTAATTAAGAAAAAGCTCAGCAGGAACGGAAACCAGGAGACGCAGAGTTACTTCCTGGACCGAGTCTGATCTCGGTGGTTGGATGCAAGACAGAACTGGGCTGTTTGTAGACCTCTCACCTTCAGCCTACGACTTAGGTTTTCCATGGTGCCTCCATCAGATGCCTCTCCAATCAGCGTGAAGCTGTTGGCACTTTCTGTGGACATCATCCTACAAAGGATACAACATCAGGATGGAGCATAAAGGTTCATGGTATGTGTAGTGGTAGACAATTCTGCTTTGTTAAGTGAGTTAGCTGAACGCTTATAGACTTATGCTCCAGTATTGCACAACAGCAATGATATAATCTTACCATTAGGGGAAAATTAAACCATTCATCAGCTACTTTCTATACTGGGAGGGATTAAGACTTGATGCTAAACAAGTGAGTGTTAAAAGCATCCTGCACATCTCTTCCCATGACTCAGATCTGTTTAGACATGGGCATCTTCTGGAGAAGGTAGAGATAACACATCTTACCGTGCTGGGGGTATGTACTTCCTTGCCACTCCATCTTGTTTGCTTTCCACAAATGTCTCCTATAAAAAAGTGTAACAAATAATGGAAAACGAAAGATTAAGGGAATTGCATAAACATTTTAAACCAGTGGTTAGCAACCCAATTTTTACCTTCCCAGCTCAGTTGCTACCCTATTTCAAGTAAAGGTTTAAATTAACGCCATGATCAGGCATGCAGTGCACTTTGCAGTTTGCGCCAATCAATACCTATGGCACAAATCTGATTGGATGTGCCAGTGAATTACAAATTAAGCATTTGTGGTTTGGCTTTTAGGATTGGTTGAGTTTTCACTAGTTCTGCGCTAAACATTTGCAGTCCCAAAACCTGTTTATATAGATTAATTCTAGGATTATAGCTGGAAAATCTGATCGTTGATCAGCATATGAGCTTGCTGGTTTTTAAAATGCATGATTTTAAAATTACATTTCCAACTCTGCTTCAGGACTTTCAGAGCTTGCCGCGACCCAGCCATGGGGTTGAGAATCTCTGTTTTAAACAACACTAATGACCCTTCTTAACACAGATTAAATATGACATTTAACATGTCAAAAAGATTCTGCTTACATTCACAAAGCTCTAAATGTTCTTATTCAGGCAAACAAACCAGGTGTGTGACAGAGAGCTACTGGGTGTGACTAAATGGGCTCAAAACAGCTCTCACAAAAAACACACCAGTGTCATGAATTGTGGATGCGAAGGCACCCCTGACCGCTACACACCTCTGTGGCGCTCTCTTCCTCGGTGCTCTCCACCTGTTTGCTTTGTGTCACTGTCACTAATGGGGCTACAGGACAAAAAAGATGGAGAAAAAAATAATTGTTATATATGTTATGCATGTTAATACCAGGTCAGGTAGCCAGCTCTGCTAAATGCCCCAAGGATCATCCAATCCTGCCCTCTCAAATATACAGTGCTTTGGATATAAGAGTATGCTAAATTAAAATAAATAAATAAATAAAAACTTCAAATTTTTGGACCGCAATTTTTTAAAAAGTGTAATTACTGCGAAATATAACAATGTCTTGTTAATATCGTTTAAATAAAAAAGCACGGGGTTAAATAACTTTAGCTTTGAAGCGCCGTATGGAGAGCCGTCCTACCTATGAGCTCCTGGATGGTGACGCGATCCAGCACGTTGAAGGATGTGTCCAGTTTGAGAGGCTGACTACAGCGCTGACACACGAAGCTAACCTGCATGGTGGAGCTGGAGGACTTGGAGCCCTCCATAGCTGCGCTCTAAAACAGGGTGTTACAGATGAAGCTAAATCGGTTCATAAGTGCTGAGCAGGGAAGAGGAGGTGAGATTCACAAAATATGACACAAAATATCTCCCGAAATGCAATGTTTCATCTGACACTTCAATGACTTAAAGTCATAACACAGCAATATCACCAACAGCAATAATACATCGCAATTACCGTTACATTTAAATGGAACAGAAATGTCACAAATAAAGCAGAACAAAAATTATGAGATGGTCGGCCAAAAATTAAGTCCTATCATTGCACTTATAAGACTGTCTTGGTGAAATGTGATAGGGAATGAGAAAAACAGGCTGACGTGACACAGCTTCTGCTTTAAGCTAAACCAATCGCAGACCTGAAAACAGTATAAGTACTGCACGTACTTGCACTGTAGCTTCTCATCAGACTCGTTGTTTTACATTACGCAAATAAACCAAATGAAAGCGGGGAGCAAACGCATAACACCAATAATGGCAAAAAAGATACGGTATTTACCTATTTATACACCAGCCGTTGAATTACTCAGTCGTTAATGGTAGCTAATCCTTCTGTTGTCGAGTTCAGGGGTAAAATCCGTGTAAAATAAAAGCTGAATCTTTCCGCTGAAACACTTGTAAGCTTTTAATGGCCTAGTCGACAATAAACACTAAACGGGAAATTTCAAAACTGCAGCACTAGCTTATTAGCTAAAAAAGCTAATAAGAAAAGCTGCGTTCATAACTGTAAGACATTTCCGGCACTGTACTTGTTTATTGCGGAAATGACGCAATGATCGTGCGTCAGGACTTCTAGGGGCAGCCCATTTGTAGTTCTTTTGCAGGAAGGTAGCCTGTTCACAGATGCACGAACGCACCAGGAATGTTTTTGAAAAAGTGAATTTCATAGTTTTGTATACTAATTTTGTGAGACATACAATAGCAATTAGCTATATTTTGTATATGCACTGAAAGTACATTAACTAACCCAAAACAAACGGAGAAGATAAACATAAACGCGAGTTGGCTGCAAAGCGGTCATGTGACAGCAAAGTTGCGGGAAAACCGAAAAAGAGTCCAGCTGGTGAGCTGGTCTGGTGTTCGTCTCCTCATATCCTCTAATTTTGTTCCAGAATCATTATTTTGCCTGGTACGTTATCCATTTCCGCAAACTTAATAATAATATTTGTAATGTATGCGTAGGTAGGTAACTGTCAGTGGACTACCAGTTTCGGATGAACTAGTAGGGCCGGCGAACCAGTACACTAAGACAGTAGGGCCGTCAAATCAGTACATTAGGTAGCGATCTCTAGGTGAGTTACTGAAACAACTTCAACCTTTAAAGTCGGATCAGCTGCGAAATGTTATTCTTACGAGCTGTTACATTTACTATGTCACCTATTGTAGATTTGCTGGTTTGGTATCTGGATGATAACTGGATTTTTAGAGTGTGCTCTCAAATGTTTGGGTTCGATCAAGAATCGTCAGACTGTCCGTACACGGACAAACGTGTCTATGGCAAGTCACGTATGTATCGTGTCATAATGTTTTGAGTGAGAAAAAAATACGTAGGCTATGTTTTTAAATGCGATGTCCGTATAAAAATAGCATTTTTATCAAAATGTGCTTCAGAATTCGTCATGGATTTTACTGTACGTAAGGAGTATTTTGTAATTCTGTGATATTTTTTAGAAATGCAGTAAAAACAAAGCATGTTGTTTTAGTTGTCTGTCATGGATAAAGTTATGGAAGAGCCGAAGATTGAAGAAGTGAAACGGAGTATTTATGTCATTTGGGAAAATCTTCAGTGCCCAATATGGTGAGTGGAACCGTGCAGGAAGTGAACCTGAATGAGTAAAATGACTTGTGAAGCTCCACTCTTTTAACCCTTTAAGTGTCTGCTCCACCAAATGGTAGACTACTGTTTGGTATACCTTTGTAATACATAAACTGCATTTTTCAGTGTTTGAAAAATCTATTGATTTTTGTTTGTATTGGCCTACAGACCTCAGAAATGATAAAAAAATATTTCCAATGCCTTTTACTGGGTGTGGCCCTTAAAGGATTAAATTAACCTTTACTGTAATTACATTTTATTTTATAAATCAAGGTTGTAGTGGAAGATAAGTTAAAGTATGTTAATTAATGGATATATTTTTAAATGTTAACTTTTAATTACGGAAATACAAATAGAGAAATTGCATGGCTAGTTCTTCACATTGAGTGGGGCCGGCGGAGGTGCTTTGGGCATCTTGTATGGATGCCACCTGTGTGGCACAGAAGGGGACTCTAATGGGTGGTGGCCACAGGACTGACCCAGGATCTGTGCATCTGCCGTTTTTGGCTTGGGAACATCTGGGAATCTCTCAGAATGAGCTGTAGAGACAGATGTCTGGCCTGACGTTAGGGGTGTCACAATATACCGGTATTGACGGTAACCATAATGTTTAAAAATAAACATAATTAAGTGGCTGCTATCCAGCGACGTGGTATTTTGTACATCTTATAGCTTTGATTCACTCTGAACTGAAATATGAAGTTTGGCATATTTTGTGTTTGTTTCAGCCATATTTA
>JAODKC010000095.1:29067523-29087920 GCA_026777985.1 Mormyrops attenuatus | reverse complement strand
CCCCCCCCCCCCCCCCCCCCCCCCCCCCCCCCCCCCCCCCCCCCCCCCCCCCCCCCCCCCGCCCCCCCCCCCCGCGGGTCTCTGTAAATTGTTGCAAATTTTGCATGATAGTCTATTATCAAAAGGGGCGCACTGAAAATTTGTCAGGCAGGAGATGGGGGGGTGGGGAGACTGCCGAGATGAGCTTGAGGGTGGATGCCCCCCCACCACCTTCGCTAGGGGGTTACTCACTTGCTGGAACAAACAGATGGGGCCCAACAATTTAATCACCCTGCGAAACTTGAGATATGAACCAGTGACCTTCCGAGCACAGGCCCGGCTCACGGAGCCACACAGAGCACCGTAAAATAAATGAAATGTAAATGAAATTATAACTACCTTGCATGATTGTGTAAAGCAGAGATTTTTGCATGCCGGGTTTAAGACATGAAAGCACAGGGTATAAATACAAGGTGGCTGAGCTGATCATCTATAGTGAAGTACCCAGGAGAATTTCCTGCTAGATGCTTAATCTGATCAGTTTAAAAATTCTCTGATCAGGGTGGAAAAATTCTAGATAAAATATTATTATAAGCATACAATACATATGTCTGTAATGGTATCTGTTCTGTCATCACTTACACTGGGACCTTGACCTTGCCCAGACCCCTTGTCTGTTTTTCCACTGTGGGCTCAGCTGTTGCATGGTCATTCTGTTTCCCAGTGCTATTGATCAGAAGTGCAGACAGCCATTGATCAATGTGCTTGCTGTTCTCTTTGTTGGCTGCGATATTTCTGGTCACGTCTCTGGAATGTGGGACAAACTGATGTTGTGTTGTTTTCCCCAGTTTTATTTATGACCTTCTGTTTTGTAATTCTGATTCCTTTTGCTCAGATTTTATGATCAGTTTATAATCTTTATAATTTATAAGTTTAATCCAATATATTCATGGTTTGTTATAGAGTTTTATATTGTTGTCATTTGTTGTCTTTCTATAGTTTGGATTTGATGAGCTCTCCCGTCTCCACAAAGTGTGACCATCAGTTTTGCAGGTGAGTCTCAGTAGAATGTCACTTTTAAGAAGGTACATATTATGTTATAGATCTGCAACCTTTATGCTAATAAAGTACCCAACACTGATTTGAATCATAACATTTGTGTTTCTGTACATAAGGTAAGTTAACATTAATCTAAAATACTGTAGCCCTGCTTTGTTCATCTTGGTTGCTTGTCAAATCCTTATTAGGTTTTGCATAATGAAGCTGCTAGACAACAGCAAGACGCGGGAGGCCAGCTGTCCAGTTTGTAAAGCGAAGGTGACTAAAAGGTGATTCATCTGATTTTCTGACACCAGCAGAGTCATAGAGAGATTTTTCAAATTTCCACAGCTCCTGTCTGCTATCTTGGTCTGGAATTGCTAGTAAATTCCTGTAAATGTCACCAGTTGATTTCAGGCACCATCATGTCTTAAAGAGCTATTTTTTATCTTTAAGGTCAGCATTCTCTGCATGGTATATGTATGTGATGCAGATTAGTAAGTCAGTGCCTCATGAGGCTTAATTCCCCAGTGCTCTTGAATACTGTCCACAGAAGTTTGCAGGAGAGCCCTGGGTTCAAGAGACTGGTGGAGGGACTGAAGGGGTTGGTGCAGGCCTTTGAAGAAGATACTTGTGTGGGATGTGAGTCTCTCTGTAGTTGCACCTTGGGATGCCTCCGATGGCGTTCAGTGAAATGTGTTCAGACAGTTTTTCAATGTGTAACCTGTTCTTTTCCTAGATGACAGTAAAGTGTCCCAGAAGCTAGAAAACTATGGGTAAGTACAATATTAAATTATGATATGGAAAATGACAGGAATATACAATTTTTGGTTATTCTCTTGGTAAAATAATAATATAATATGGTTTGGCTGGATATTGTGGGTGTCATTTGTTACTTTGAAAGCAAGCATTTTCAGAAGCTTAGCCCATTTGAGGAAGGAAAAAACATATAGGGCAGATTTATTCCTATTTGTCAAGTGCTGTGGAGAGGAGATGCAAAGAGGTCCAGCTGGAGGGAGGAACCACATCTGAAAGCAGACCTGAAAAAAGCACTGCTGACAATAGCCAGTCCAAAGGATCTGAGGACATTACAACTCCTTCCGCTGAAGGTAAAATAATGTTGCCTGATTTCCTGTTATTCTCTTAAAAAAAGCCATAAGTAAATTTGCAAGTGCTGTCAAGCATTTGTTTTGAAACACTTATTACAGCAGATCACAGCAATTTTGGTTAAAATGTGTCCCTTTCTACTTTGTTTAGTTAATGAAGGTTTCGCAAGACTCATGGACCTTAAAGATTCGTGTGCTATCACCTCTGACAGAGAGGATTTGGAGAGTGCAGTTGCTGACTTTCAGCGTACCTCTGAAGGAGAAGCAGATAAGAATAGCAGGTCTGATCATTCTGGTCCAGAAACGCAGGTTCCACCTCTGCAATTTAAAAAGCATGTATCCTCAGAAAGGAGAAATTCCCAGAAGATAAGTAGCAAAGAAACACTGTTGACTGATGATCTTTCACTTGACAGGAAGGACACAATCCAAAAAGAAAAGGAGGCGCAAATCAGTGAGAGCAGAGAAACACTACCTTCAGATCCAGATGCAGTTTTAGACAAAAGACAGAAGAAAAGCCTGGAAAAGGTATCTGAGTGGCTTTTAAATATCTCTCCAAGTGCCGCAGGCAAAGGTGGTTCAGATCCCAGTTGCAGTTCCCAGCGTGACTCGGAGGAGTACTTGTCTGATGGAAACACTAGTTCATCCACCGTGGAGAAAGACAAAGATGAGGACGAAATTAGGAACCCTGAGAGGTCTGGGCACAGCCTTTGTCTTGAGGAAAAAGTGTTTGGAGTGGTCTACAAGAGGGGTCGAAAGTCTGTGAGACCCCAGGTAAACAGGTGTTTAGAGAGCTTAGAGGCTAGTGAGGTCTCACACCTGCTTCCTTCCAGTCCGATTAAGACACCAACGAAAGCTGCAAAGAAGAGGAGTAGCAGAAAATTGAGTCCTGCTGATTTTATTAAGAGACCTCGCATTGAACTGGAGGACGCAAATTGTGAGAAAAGGAAGAGTGGCACAGAATTGTGTGAAATGGGAGAAATCAATGGGAAGGCGGCAAAGAGATGCGAGTCTTCAGAAGAGAAGGAAGAACTAAAAGGCAGCCCTGTCTTTGAGGTACCACTTCAAAAAGCTACAAGGACAAACAAAACTAAAATGCAGGGGGTGTCGCAAGAGGCAGGAAGCAAGCTGGTACAGACGGACGAAGTGGAGGGAAACGCTAAAGAAAATAATGCATCAAGTGATAAAAAGTGCTTGTCTAATAAGAAAAGGAAAACTTTGGCTCGTAAGAGGCTTTCTAAAGGAACTAAAGCACTGGACCTGGTTACTGTTGAAATGGACGACCCAGATCCTGTGCTTAAGCCCACAAAAGGAATTCCCCTTGAGACCGATGTTCAGATTGACAGTTACTCCAGTAGTGAGGACCAAGGGACCCCTGGTCTCAGATCATTCAGGCGGAGTGAAAGGTTGAAGCTGTTTACAGAGGAGGTCCAAGGAAACAGAAAGAAGACCTTGCCAAAGAGGTCCATGAAGAATGCCATTTGTGACTCAGAAAATGGGCAGGGGAAGAATATTACAGCACCTGACATAGTTGAAAAGGTTCTTAATCCATTGACAACTGAGGCGAAAAAGACTGTTAAGAGGAATGGGTGTGTAGCTTTTGTGGATTTTTCAGGCATTGAGATGGACGAGTTAAGTGTTGGCAACAACATGGGCCAGTGTGAACAGAAGCCGTGCCATATTGAAACAGATCAACCTATGGCTAATAGTATTGTAGAAGGTCATCCGGTTACCCTGGCATGTTCACCTGTCACGACTGACCAGCCAGTGTCCCCAAGGAAGCATGGGTCAGATGCTGTAGTACCTCTGTCCACTGGGAACTTTACAAATGAGCTAACAGATGCTGAGTTTAAGCAAGATAGAATCGACAGTGAATTAGACACGGAACAGTTGCTGAAAACCTTTAAAACCACAAAGAGAAGATCTTTCTGCATTGGTAGCCCAGTAAACAGAGGTTCATTTAATCATGAAAAGCTGCCCCAAGGAGAGATGCCGAATCCAGAAGTGAAGCAGAGTAAGGATAAAATACTCACAGCACCCCAGTTGGTTTGCGCGGCTGATTCTGCAGAATTAGTGCAGCAAGATAGAGAGAGCTTTTCTTTAGGTCTGGAAAATCATTCAGTTTCCACGGATTCATCTAATCCTACTGCTCATAAAGTGTCACCTAAGAGCAGTAGGGTTGGATGCCTAAGGAAGAGTGATGCACTTCTGAATATATTCACATCTAAGTCCAAGGATCCGGCAGAGCAGCTATGTTTAAATGCCCGGGAAAATAATCACAGTCATTCAGTCTGTGGTTCTAGTGGTACAGTTGAGTCCAGTGGGGTCAAATTCCCTGTAAGAAAACAAAAAAAACAAAATTCTGCACATATAGTCAGCAGTGAGGAAGTGGGCCCTGAGCTTGTCTTCACTGCTTCTGAAGAGGAACCACAAAACCCTTCTGGAAGGATTACTGAGAAGCCACACCCAGGACTACAGAGTACAACTCCTGCACTTCCTGAAGGGTCTCCAGATGTTGGAGCTTGTAACTTAAAAGTGGATACAGTGTCTCCTGTGTGGGGAGTCAATAACTTATCGACATCCTCCATGACCCCAGATGATCTACTGCCTCCAAATATTGTTGTTCTCGCTTCCAGCAGAAGTGCAGATAGCTCCAGATCAGAGGATCTTCCCCTTCAGTTGTGCAGTCAGATAAATTTACTGAAGCGGAGGAGGCCTCAGAAGCTGGAGTCCTCAGAGTCTGAGGACAGCGGAGAAGATGGCCAGCTCCCTTCACTGGCCAAGCTGTTAGGACATGCCACCTCTCACTCGGAGGATCTCCCCCTCCTGAACCAAGAATGTTCTAAAAAATGTTCCAGTGGTGAGACATATCTTTCTGAAGTGCCAGGCAGGTGCCAGAGTCCCTCCTCTGGTCCAGAGGGAGTACCTGCCAGCCAGGTGTCTGTAGACCTCTTTGGAACTCCAGAAGAGTGTGAGTTGCTTGCATATTTACTTGTTTACTTATAATTCCTTTGGTCTTTGTCCTTGCTTAGCTCTCTAGCTTTCTGTGCATTCAGGTGAAGGTGGTGCTAGTGGGCATGGATTCTCTGGAGACTCTTCACAATTTTCCAATGAAATCATTGGCACCCAGGTGAGAACATGCTTGTGTTTTTTCCAGAATTAAGTTCCCAATTCTGATAAATAATGTAAATAAAACCAATTTTTCTTCTCTGTGGTTGATATCAAAGCATTTTCACATTTTATCAGTACAACACAGAAACATTTGTATCAATTGGTAATCATGACAATCTGATACGTCAGTTCTCTACAGTGTCAACAGACAAGCTGATCTTCTAACTACATATTTGACTTCTTTGTTAGTAGTGTTGATCTGGATACTTTTTTTTTTTGTAAAATGCAATGAAGTTTTTTCCCCGTAATATTTTGTAGTTTTTTTCCCCATTTGTATTATGTGATGATAACCTCAGTCACTGTTGAAGTATTATCAAATTTAAATGTTGTCCTGCATGCCTTTTTTGTCTTAGCAAATTAGTGTCTAAGCAGGCTCTTTCTTGTTGATGCAGTCATGCAGGACCAAATAAATGAAAAGGAAGTAAATGACACCTCTTTCCATGGTGTCAGGTGGCTCAGAAATGTCTGCTTTTAACCAAGCCATGTCAGCGGAATCCGACCTGGGGTTTGCGCATAAATCCATGTTTGCTTCCTAAACCCCTTGATTATTCCCTACCCACCACGGTTACTTCTGCCTGCTAAACCGTTTGCATAAGTGATGGGCATAATGCGATGTTGCACCCCGCAACCACTAGGTGGACATCCTGCAACTTGGTGTGGAAATCTGTGATATTCTGGAGGCAGACTGGGTTTTGCTGGAAAGCCTGCTTTGGGCAAACTTTGTGAATTGCATTTTTTTTTCCCATACATGCAATCACTGCACTATCCATAATAGTTGTTGTTAATCCACTGGTACCTTTTATACAGGGAGGCTTTGTGAGGATCCAAATGTGCAGTGCACTGTGGCCTTAGGATATGTCACATAGTTTTTCTGCTGGAGTTACTGTTGAGAGTAGATTACAGCTCCCCCTGCCTTCCAGTGCCCTGGGTGGGGGCTCCTGGTTCTGCTTTAACGTTCCACTGTTCAGGTAATGTGGTGTGATCTGTGATGATCGCCTCAGAAACCCCTTAGCAGCCCCCCCCTCGGTGCTGCGTTTGGGGCGCGCTGGCCAGTGGGTACATAGATCAGAGGTCTTGAGTGAGGAGTCCTTTGGACTAGAGATGGCCAATCCACGTTTTCTCAGTTCCAGTCTGATTCCAATACACAACTGTGGATACCAATACAGATTCTGACACAAGAGCTCTTTTGACTTTAATATTTTAATATAATACCAATAACACTTTAAAAAATATTAGTAATATATAAAACTAGTATGAAAAATGAAAAAATGTATGCCGAATGTATGGCTACTACAAACACACATAACGTACTGTTCTACCTCGTTCATAGATCTTGTTTATAGCGTTTATGAGGCATTTGCTGTTCAATTTGAATACCTTCCAAGAAAGTATACACCAGTGGCGAATGCTTAAAATGTCCTACAGTGTTTCTCCCACTGGCAAGAGTGTCGCATACACTTCATTGCGACAGCGGCCCCTCATATATCACAAGCTGTAGCGAGTGTGCAAAACAGCCCAAACTAGCGACTCCCGAATCATTCATTGCTTTTTTTCATATTACTCATGTTGTCTTGCACAATTGTGTGTCCTTTGTTTAGCAGGATTTTCCATTAAATGCTGCTTCCACCTTTCAAAACTTTTTTTTTTTTTTACAATGACTGCAAATGTCTGTGCTACTAGTTGTTAAAAGTGTAAAATACTTCCTGATCGGCACCTTCTTATCTGACATTCCTCCACTGCCCCTACTGTGAAGGGTATGCACGTGACGTCACAGCAAGCGGAGTCACTGCGCTCACACCTACTGAGTGACAAAAAAACTGAGAGAAAGTGTTATCGTTCAGCTTGAATGCCGCAAAAACCACATCTAAAACAAGAATGAGCTGTCATGCAATTGATTGTACAAATAGATTTAACAAGAAATAGGAGCCATCTTTTTACAGACTGCCGAAAAGTAAATAAGTAAGTATCGGATGTGGATTGATCACATATGGCCGATACCCGATCCATCTAATAGGTCTGGATCGGTGACGACTCTACTTCAGACCATTGGTGTCCCTCTCTTGTGAGACCATGAATGCTTTTACTGGGCGACAGTGATGACGGACCCTAAACAGTCGTTCTCCCCACTCTTCAGCAAAAGCTAGCCATGCAGGAGAAGCTGTGCAGGCTGCAGCAGATGATGGTTCTCGTCACGGAGGCCCTGCACCAGAAGGAGGGCGGCGGCAAGCCGGGGCCACCTCCCCACTCTCCGTCTGCAGTGACTGCAGGTGCGGTTGGGTCGGTCTCCCTCACCTTGTCAGATGAGCATTGAATTAAAGTTGTCCTGTGTCTACTCATTTGCTGTGCATCCTAGGTTAGCACATGAAGCATTTTTCCTTGCCTTTGAATGTCTTGTTCAGGTGCCTCACCCTGTGACAGCCGGAAAAGAGTGAGCATCTCCAGGTAATTACAATCCCAATGACTTCAAGAAATAAGTACCTCCCCCTGGTTATCATTAAAATAATCTAAAGTCGACCTTTACTCAAACCATTCAGTTACGTTCTTTTGCCTAAGTGTTTGTGGCTGAACTTTTTTTAGTAAAATACTCTGATCCTTAATCAGAAGTGCAACCTTTGGATCTTGAGCATTCAAGGGTTTTTTGGATAGGGTCCGGTTTCTTTAACCAGTCTGTAATTCATTCGCAGTCACTGGGAGGCTGATTCCTTTCTGCAGTGGCGAGTGTAGGGTATGTAGGGTATGAGTTTTCGGAGTGTAGAGTAGCTAATTATCTTCCTAATGATGCCAGCTTCTCCCCATGCTGCGAAGAATAAAGATGCTATTAGCAGCCACATCGTATTTGTCATTTTAAGGCACTTGAAGGGGGAAGCTGTAGAGCAGTTGTAATTTATCTCCCCTGCTTCGGTGCTCCTCTCACAGGGAGGTAAGCGCTCCCCTCAGCGACGGTGAGGCAGCAGAGCTGCGCAAGGCGCTACTTAGCTTTTTATTTAGCTGCACACTCTTATGAGGCGATAGCGCTTTGTGCCCGTTATCGCTGCCAACCGAGGGGTTATTGCTGACAAAGAGTAACCCCCCCAAGGATGACTTATCTGAGCAAGCAGAAATTACGCAAGTCATTGGGTTAGACAACAGAGCTGCCTGCAGGTTCCTCCAGGTACAGGTTGCAGATGACGTCACTGTGCCTTCCCCCCCGTCTGCTGCCAGACCCCAGACCCCCCCGCCTGGCCAGGCCGTCGTATCCCCCACCCAGAAAAGGACCCTGGATCCTGTCTGCACCCTTCCTGGTCCTGTAGCCTCAGAAGTTCAACAAGATGAAGGCAACATCGCAGCAGGTTAAAAATGAATCTTAAAAATGTGATTCTAACTTTGTTCATGATAGGTTTCTAAAGTTTACTATAGTAGTAAAGTACGGTAAGTAAATATAGTGGAAATATAGTGACCAGACTTTGACTGTAACAGCGTTATGGGGGAAGTATTTCTGCAAGCGTTTATTTTTTCCCCAGCATTAAACCCTGAGACATTACAGAAGGGAGATGGAATCTGGAAGCAGGGAATGGACTGACAATAGGCTCCTTGTGTAGGTAGTGCAGGGATTGGTTTGGGTCTGAGTGCTTGAAGCCAGGTCTCTGGCGACCTGCCGATGATTCTGGGCTGCAGCGTTGGTATGAGAACGGCCGCATTAGGGGCAGGCTGTGATGTCAGTGCTCAGGCTGGCTCCGCATTCGAAGCTTTGGCAGTGCCAAGGGGCTAAGCGGCTCCTTGGTATGAAATCAAAGGCACTGAAGTTTCCACGCATAACAGTATGGGGGGGGCGGGCTTGGCATGAGACCCTAATTAGGGAATAATGATGAGACGTGAGTGGTTAGGATTGATCCGTCGCTGACATCGTAAAGGCAGACTGGCAGATATATGTGTCTGTGTGAAAAGTGGAAATGACGCCATCCTCAAAGTCATCACTTAGGACCAAGACCACGCCCTTGGAGTTCCGCCTTCCATCCCAGCCCAAACGTGTGCGTGTGAAACCCAGTAATTGTATCCATCTTGTCTTCCATTATGCGCTGGGGCTTCTGGGAGCACTGGGTAGAGTGGCACTGCTCTGGTGCCAGCTCTTCGCTTTGTGTAAACCCAGTGGTGTTTCTGCCATCTACCCAAGTGGTTTGACCTCCCTGTAAATGGGAAGCGATAATAAAGTTTGCCATCTCGGTCTTCTAAAGAATTGTCCTTTGGAAGTGAATACCTTTTATGCTTTTTTATAAAAACTAGCCTCGTTTAATATGGTGGTTTCTGTGTTCACACTCATGGTCTGACCTTGTGTTTGTACATTTACATTTACCTGACACTTTTATCGATATTCACTTAGAACAAAGGGAAGGGTTACAATTTAGATGTACTCTCTCGGGTTTGAACCCACAACCTTTGTTGGTGCAGTGCTCTACTTATTGAGCTACCGGTATAGTACCTGTAACGACTGCTTGGTTTTGTATATAAAAGTGTGGTCCCTTGTTATGGAGACACTCTGTTCTATTTCCCGGCACTGTGAAAGCCTGGCACCTGAAGGACGCACCGTGTGTAGCCAGCAGGGCTTTAAAACACAGCTTCCTGCCGCAGAGACTCATTAAGAGGGGCTGTTCTGGGTTGAGGTTGTTACCCAGGCAAACACGGCTGTAGATGGCATAAGCCATTTCCTTGAGACACCATGATGGAGTCGTCGTTTATGACCCATGTGTTGCAGTCACTCATCTGCAGAACCAGTGGAGCACCCGGCTGGTGCTAGTCTGGGCTAGCTCCTCTGGGCTTATTCTCCAACCTGTCAGACACTTTGTGAATGTTCCTTCCTCCATTCCATTAGGGCGGAGTGGTGGCTCTGAGGCTAGGGATCTGTGCCAGCAACTGGAAGGCTGCTGTTTCAAATCCAATGAATGTCTGGAGTGACTCTACCCCGTTGGGCCCTTGAGCACGGCCCTTAACCTGCAGTTGCTTCGTCCTGGGTATAATGTTAATCTACATCCAGCCGTATAAGGAGGTCCTCCAACTTACAGGGAAAAACTTGGGGGTGGGTGGCAGGATTTGCTGAGGTATCACCCGCCACCTGGCTGCACTCAGGTTCTCATCCCTGAGGTGGTTTGTCGTGTGGTGGGTGCGGCAACACACTGTAATCAGTGCATGCTCCTTCCCTCTCACTGTAATCAGTGCATGTACCTCAGCTCTCTCTCCATTCCATTAGCCTAAATGCTGAATGTTTTGATTTATTTTAACAATGATAATCTTCACAAAATGTGTTCAATGATTATCTCCTGTGGCTCTGCATTAGACCCTCATTTTTAGGATACAGTTTCCTTCAGGTTCTCCAGATTCCCTCTACAGAACATGCTAAGGTGAACTGGAGTTGCCAAAATGTCCGTAGGTGTGAATGATATGTGCGCCCAGCCATGGGTTGACATCCCATCCTGGGGTCTTCCCTGCCTTAAACCTGCACAGGACAAGCGGGTAGAGAAGCTGGGTCAACAAGAAAGTAAAGTTATAGACTGGCACCCAAGTGTGCTAATGGTGGCCTGCTTCTTATGCCAGACTGGGATTGTTTTGTCAGTATCTGCTCTGTATGTTATATTTTATATCTTATATTAAATGTAGAGTACTGGATACTCTTCTAGTCTAAAGCTGATGAGTTCTACACAGTCAGTCTCGCAATCAGCTGTATGCCTGTACATCAGAGGGCGACGGAGACGACATCGCTACGGCGACACTGGAACGGACAGGGGGTAGAGCCCGACACCGCTCCACCCGAATGCCCATGGGGGCCAAAGGGGCGGAGCATGGCCTGAGAGGTGAAACCCGCTTGCCCCCACCGCAGCCGTGTAGCGACACGCCCAGACAGCCGACCCAGAGCCAAGCCGAGTGCGGCAAAACGGTTCTTGTGGCTTCTGGGCTGAGCACGGCAGAGCTGGTGAGTGAGGAACACACCTGGATCCTATCGCTGCCGTGGCGAAAAGTTTGTTATCTGGGGCTGTTGTATTCTCTCTTTAGACACTGACACTGCGCATGAAGTACATGGAAGACAAACTTGTCGTACTTAATTTTACTTCATTGTGTTCCTGCCAACTGCCCTCCTTTAGTGTAAATGATCTGCACAGTTAGCACTGAGAACCATGAGTCAGATGTATTTTGACTCATGTTCTTTGTCCCTGCCATTCCCACCCTCATCTCCCCCCCCCCCCCATTATTTAGTCAGTGGTAAAGAAGTTTGCCAGAAAGATGGGGGGCAGCGTGTGTGCGGAGGTGACCCCAGAAACCACCCACATCATCATCAAGACGGGTGAGTCATGTACCCGAAGCCGCCCAGTTAGCACTCAGTACTAATAGTAGTGGTCGTAGTAGTAATAATACTTGTAGTAGAATAGATGGCTTCAGCTTTAATCTGTAAAAGTACGGCTGCAAAACCCACCAGGTCTTAATTGCTTCTCTTTATTCTGTCCTCAAAGCCTTCTCATCCAAAGCCCCACATCTGTAGACTAGTAATGAAAATGTTTCCCTGGCAACAAGCAAATGGAATTTCTGGCTCGTGAACTGAAGGGGAGGGGAGTGTTGACGATAGGTGGCAGGACCTGGAGAGGTGGACGGGAAGTAACATAACGCTGTTCTTGGTTGGGCAGGAGGGGTCAAATTTTTATTGTTCTGGCCCCCCTCTGGATGTGAATAAGAGTCTGGCCAGACAGTTGTGATCAATAGCGTCAATTTGAAAGATAAAAACCTCTTCACTGGTTTACTGAAGTCAGCATTTTTTTAAATGTCCCTGACTAGGGCTGTATCGGCTCATCGGACTCATTTAGCCGTACTAGGTGCCGGCTTTCTGTGGTTTAGGCGATGGCCCAGTCATGCGCGTGACTGTCTGATTAGCCCTGTGTCACCTTTTGGATCGACCGTGCTCTCCAAGGTCCTCCTCTGCCCCTTTGGCCAAGGTGGTCACTGGAGCGCTGTGCTGGTTGAAGTATACCATAAAGAACAAAGTTGAATAAAAATGTGAATTTAACATTGCACCTCTCTCTCAGACCCAGTGCACCTGGCATTGTTTTTGGGTTACCGAACTTTGGCATGTACCCAGCTGATGTACGTCAGCCGTTTCGCACTCTGAAGATCAGCTTTTATTCTAATCGATGACATCACGTCTACACAGGGTAACGTTAGCATTGAGGTGCTGGTGCGGCTCTTTAAGCAGTGATCAGTGTGGCGGTACAATATCGACAACATCCACATCAATGCCATGCGCTGTAGTTCATTAAAGCAAGCAATCAGATGTGCATAATTACAGGGGGGAGACTGTATAAATGAAGGATGCTCTTTTGTTACGGGGGGGGCAGATTTTGGTTTTTACTTTGTTAATGACGTGCTCACTGCTGCAAGCTTTTAGGGGGGTAGGACATGTGACTGGGAGGTGGCAGACAAAGCAGATTACTAGATAATGGTGTGCTGTGGGGGGTGATTTTTCTTGTTCCCTCCCCCCCCACCCCCAAGACCTGACTGGGCTAGACTAAGGTTGTATTCAACTTTCAGCAGTGAGAAGAAGCAACTTGTTACAGATTTCAATGCTGAATGCCGACAGTATTGATTGCCAATCAAGACTGAGATCCAACCAGTCTGTTTCAGCAGGGAACATGGTACACTAAGGCATTTTCTGGAACATTCCTGTAACCCGGGGTCGCCAAGTAATGAAAGACATTGTTTAACGTGTGGCATTTGAAACTACTAACAAAGTCAGACTACAGCATCCTGGGGGGTGGTCCACAAAGCTGGATTTCTCAGTTAGCTGGGTTAACTTAAGATCGAAGTAATGATCATCCAATAAGACTTTAGGTGAAGGGCATTCCTATTGGACAATCATGACTTCTAGCTTAATTTAAGCTAACTCAGAAATCCTGCTTTGTGGAACACCCTCCTGGTGTGTGAGCAAAGAATGATTAAAAAGATTCAGCTTTAATTTAAGTACGGTTAGCATTTTTTTTCCCCGAATGATGCCTTGCAATCGCTAATTTAATGAGTTAAAGGTGGGTGTTTGGGTCAGAAGTCAGGAAAGTATAGTGAATACACAGCTGCATAAAGTGGTTTAAAATATTCTTGGATCTTGCTTTTGCAAGAACTATGTGCAAAAAAAGTTAATTATGAGAAGCAGCAGTCTGGTTTATCCATCTGCAAAACAAACAATATTTTGCTTTGGGGCCATAAATCTCACTGGAGGCTGGGGTTGTAGCTCTGAATCAGCAAAGTAAGAGCTGGAATTGGCTGCTTGAAGACAAACAATGTCTTCTGTGGAAATTTTAAAGAAATTTAAATGGTGATTTTATTTGTTTTTGTCCAGATAGATGAGTCTGTCCCTTTGTTCAGTAATTCCGTTCTTCTGTGGCCTGTGTGAGCAAGATACAGTGTGTACACAGAAGCGCGTTTCCATGCGACATCTCCTGTTGTGCCGCTTGGCAGTGCCCCAGCCACCCTACCTCACCACCTCGTTCTGCCCATGCTGTTTGCAGACGGCAAGCTGGTGTGTGAACGCACACTGAAGTACTTCCTGGGCATTGCCGGGCGCAAGTGGGTGGTCAGCTTCCACTGTAAGTGTCCCGTGGCGCCTTACGCCCAAGTGGCTCGAAACCTTCTGTTTTATATAAGTTTCACAAGTAATACTGTCTGTGACAACCCAAAATGCCTATCTGTTGCTTCCCTGTAGGGGTCACTCAGTGCTTCAAACAAGGAAGGCTCTTGCAGGAAGTGAGCTCTCTCTTCTGCAACCATTTTAACTTCTAAAATAACTTCTACCCCCTTAAATCACCCTCATGTGTTTCCCATGTGGTCTGTGTAAACCTGAAAACTTGTGCTTTGTTACCCCTATAAACCCCCCATAACCGACCTTTCATTGTGTGTTTGTGTGAGGGGTGGGTCATTTAGTTATAACATTGTGGTGTTTAAAATCCTATAACTTTTTACCTTGTGAGGACATTTCTCTAGTACCCAAAAAGGAAAACTCAGTTTTTTTTTTGTTTTTTTTTTTTTTATAAAACTAACTAAAACTAAAAATGCCAAAAGTCTTGTATTTTGTTTGGTTAAGGCTAGGGCTGGGTAGGGGTTAAGGTTATCATAGTTGGGATTATGGTTTTGCCCATAGAAATCAATGGAGAGTCCCCATAATGTATGAATACCAACGTGTGTGTCGTTCTTTTAGGCACTGTTTGAGGTTCGAGGTGACACAGCAAATGGGGCAGACCACCAAGGTCCAATGCGAGCCCGCACCGCCGATGAGCAGAAGGTGACCACATATGTCTTTTTCATACATTGCTGGAACACTCCTGGTTTAAAATTCCTTTTTAAGCAGGCTGTCGAAGCACCAGGCTCCAGGCCTGTGCCCTCAGTAATCAGACCAGCTGGATGAGCAGAGTCGCTCTGCCTGTCATGGCCCTGCAGGAGCAGCCACAGCTGGGCCAGTGGCAGGCTCTCAGGCGCAGTGCAGATGGAAATGCGGCGGCGCGGGAAATGCTTCTCCTCCGCCTGTGCGCGACGCTCTCTCTAACAGTGCAAATTGGCATGATTAATTAGCGGCCAGTAAGAGGAGCCATGTTAATCGGACCTTCTGTCTGGTTACCCACTCCTACCTGCTGTCCAGCTCATGCTCTGCGTAGCTGCCAGCTGGGTATTGGAACTGATGCAGTGAGTTGACACTCTTTGCTCTCCTCACCCTCACTGGAACAACAGGCAAGCACATCTTCTCATCCTGCCCCAACCCCCCTCCCCATTTTTTTGGGAACAGGCAGGAGCAGCACTGGATGAAAGCGTGCTGGCTTTCATTTCGTCCTTTTCATGCCTGGCTTTGAGATCCTGACGGTGCAGACCGCTCACTTCGTCTCACTGAGACTGCCAAGCGCCTCTGTCTCTTGCCTCACCGCTTCACACTTGGCTCCTTTGAAGTGCCCTAATTGAATTATTCTTTAATTTCAGGCCTATTAAAGACTTAATCGCCATTTTTTTCCCAAACCCGGAACAATTCAGGGAGGCTGGTGAGCCGTTGTCCCTGTGTGAAAACCAGTGCTACAAAAGAGAGGTTAATTGTCTTTTGGCATTCATCACAAAGCAAGGGGATGGGGGGGGGGTGTTCTCCCAACCAGCAAGGACCTGGACTGGAAATCTAAAACTGTGCATTTTTATTCTGAAACACGTGCCGCCGATAATCACCTGAGGGGGGCAAAGACCCAACATTTAATCTTTTTGCATTATGGGTTATTATGGGAGTGTTCAGTGACTCAGCAGGTTAAGGACTTTGTGCCTGTTATCAGAAGGTCGCCGGTTTAAATCCCATGACTGGCAGATTTATGCCACTGTTGAGCCCTCGGACAAGGCCCTTAACCCCAGTTGCTGTAGGAGCACTGGACCCTGACTGACCCTGTGCTCTGACCCCCCGTGCTATTTGTCTCTTGGTGAGCACAGTGGTATTCTCCATAGGGATGAATAATGTATCTGTATATTTGTGGGTCATTGCCACATACAAGTCTTCGCTCTGTTTTTTTGTTGATATAGGCACAGAGCCTGATTGGCTGGTGGTTTGCAGTCCTGGGTGTGCTCCTGTGTGCACCACAAACACCAATCAAACTATTGTGTCCCCCATATATTCACAGAGGGTGAAGTGGCGGGGGGGCTTGTACAGTGTGTAATTACAAAGACCAAACCTTCGCAGTTGGAATCTGCTGAATGTGGCCCCCACTGCTACTCATCTATGGTGTTTTTCTTCATGCCTCTAAGTGCCTGTCTCTCTCCCTCACCCCAGCTGCTGATGAGAGGCTGTGAGATCTGCTTCCAAGGCTTCTTCACCAACATGACAACAGGTATGAGAATCTCAGAGACTCAGAAGCTGCCAGATACACCTTTACCATGACCAAGCCTCCAGACGCTAACTGATTCACCCAGATGGGTTCTTCCTAGTTTAGCCATCGTTACTTTTGGAAACATGGTGATATTTTTGTTTTTGTTCTGTGATTCAATTTATATGGTATTTAAGAGAAGATGAACTTTATGTTGGCGTTACAGCAGCAGGTAAACATGATCAGACACTACACACAATATAAGAACACAGTATGAAGGGATGTGTTTATGTGCATATATGTGTATAATAAACAAGATAGTATTATAGAAAGTGAGGACTGCCAGAATATGCAGGCATAGGCCATGAGGTGAGGTGGTTCAGTGTGAGCAGACATGGCATATAGCAGGAATAATAATGACAGCAGCAACAACAACAGCAACAATATTATTAATAATTTCCTCATTTTACGATTATGCTGTAGAGACAGGAAGAAGATTTTATGATGAAAACTGGGTGCTGAGATCGGATGCAGAGATTTGGGTTTTTAAAATTGCTACACGACTAGACCTTAAGGGGTGTTACTACTGACGAATCAGGGTGCAGGAAAAAAAAAAAAAGATTTTCCTGCAAAAAGTGATGCTTCAGGGTTGTAATTTTTATGTCACCACCAGAGTTACAAACAGATTTTTAAATGTCAGTATAAATATAGGTTACTGTAATTATGCTACTTTGGAATGGTTTTAAACCACTAGGAGCAGTTGTAAACCAAACATAAGGCAATATGTCTGTCAGCATGTCCAAATAACAAATCCTAAGAGACATTTGTTTGCACAGTAGAAAAATACATAAAATAGGTAAAAATTCAAAAACGACTGCATCATAACAATGGTAATTGACTAAATCCCCTGCTCTCTACTAGTAATGCTAGTAGACTTCTGCTGAACATGGCTGCATATCTGTAGCGATTATCACTCCTGTACCCTTAGTTATTGTTTTAGCCTGGTTTGAATTTCCTGGCAAAAGCACCTTAAGACTTAAGGGGAGACTAACTCGCAGAGGCTGTTTCTGCCTGGCTGCTGTTGCACATGGACTTTGAATAATATCATCTGAAATGAGTTAGCATGTTGGATGTATTTACTGAAACATTTCAGTTTGGTGTAATAAGACCAAGACTGCCTGTTGGCACTATCAGCTACTCTCTGGTGTTGATGTAATTTATTGAGAAACCAAAATGTTCCCGAACTGTTTATTATGACTGAGTGACTAACCAGCATTAGCTGTAACTAACTCACGGCCACAATTTCCATAATGCTTTTCATGTTGAATATCTACTTGTGAGTTTAGGTTTGCCCGTGTCAAAGTTCCCGATAACTGGCCTGTACTACGAAGCGGGGTTACTGGCTTATCGGGGTAACTTGTCGGATTTAAGGTAGTCTGGGCAAAATGTAAGTGAAGGAGTATGAAGTCCATTTAAATTTTGGTACCTTAAATCCGACAAGTTATCCCGATAAGCCAGTAACCCCGCTTCGTAGTACAGGCCAGACGTCATTCAGATTGCCAGGTGTGTATGGTAAGATATAAGACACATGATAGTGATATCTTCCAGAAGTTATTGTTACTCGTGTTTGTTTTCATGTTCAGCCTACATGCGAGTCCATTCATATCCCTTTCCCCAGTGACAAAAAGTAGGATAGGCTAAATGACCAATGGAATAAACACAGATATTAACTTGACATTAGGGTATTGTTGATGAGATTTTATAAAAGCTCAGGCCAGATGAATATCAGAATCTGTATTGAATGGAGTCTACTTTATGCATGTTTCACTGATAATGTTAAAACTATATATGCTGCTAATGTAGGTTTAATTCATGCATAGGCCTGTTATTTCAATTCCACATCATTTTTAAACATGGATGTTTTACAGTATCAGTTTTAGTATTGATTTTTGTATTGAATATGAGGTACGAAAGCTGGTATCAGTATCAAAGTCAGAATTTTGGTATCGATCCAACTCTAGTGCCAGATACTCGTTTTTTGAAGGAAATGTTATCTAACCTCAACTGCCTTGATTCTGAATGCCTGCTGAGTCGCGTTTCCTGCTCTGTTGTGCTTCTTGAACTGGCAGTTGAAATGCTTTGGCTATTGTCAGGAATGGTTCAGAAGCACAGGCCCGGATGCTGTCAAGGTTATACAGAGTCCTGTCTGCTAAGTGAAAAGGTGCAGAGTACGCGGCGGTTGGTTTTCCAGAACTCCACATCTTTGTCCAATTCCCCAACAGGACCTTTCTCCTGCACCCATTATCCATGTGCTGCACCTGAATTGCCTGAATGAAATGCCAACAGTATAAGTAGGGAACAAAACGTACAGTATGAGCGCTCGTTGATTTTGCATAAACGTGTTTTGCAAGCGGGTAAGTAATAATGAGGGAAATGAATAACCTTTTAACTTAATTTTAAGGAGAATTAATCTCTGCAGCTGTGCTCCAGTCAATCCCAGGGTTCTGTGGAGGTGTTTAAGAGAACATGCACTCTTAAATTCTTAACTTCAGTTTGAGACGGCACACCGACCAGAATATGTTTCACAAACACTTTCGTCAGAAGAGTAATTGAAATAAACGCCACCTGCAGACATGGTGTCTGACCAGGAACTGATTATGGGGTTAGTGGTGCTTTAGCTAGCTTTAAAACCATTTCCCTTAGAATCAACTAAAAAGTTTTTATCCAGCCTTGATGAGGTCTTAATGGCACTATTAGGTACAGCACTGCAGAGCTTAGAAGCAGCGGATGTGGTAGATTCTTTGAGTTCATCTTCCAAGGGATGTTTTATGGAGCAACTGAAACACGTTGTAAATCTGTATACTTGTCCTGTATTGAGCCCAGTAAGGCTCAAGGATGAAAGTGCAAAAAGATCATTCAGCACCTTCTCCCGGGTTAGTCAGACTCAGGTGTCAAGGTAATCTTTTCACTAAGTTACTTCCTTGACGCAGGCTCTGTCTTTGACGCCAGGTGCATCGAATGGAATGGAACTTCTAAAATACAATACAATACAATACAATACAATGCAATCTGTTTTCCAGAAATGCCAGAAATGTTTTCCAGAAATGTTTTCCAGGGATGCAGTGAGTCTGTAGCCCATCATGAAGAGCAGAAACCTTAGACAGGATGCCAGATCACTGCTGGGCACGTGCACACAATCACGCTGTGGCCAATTTAGACACACCAGCTCACCAAACAGCATGGGAGGTGTGAGGCCATGCGGCTGAGCCCATATGCCCCCCAGCCGTAAACTAAAGAGTAGTAATGATTTAAGACATCAGAGAAATGTCTGTCCAGTCATCTATCTTCCAGCAGTTTTTCCTGGTCAGGGTCAAGGGGACAGGAATGTCCTGGTTATAAAATAAACATCATGAGCTGCATCAGGGAGTTTGCCACAGAGCAGATGCTGAACACACTTAAAATCTTTCGGTAACCTCTGCCAGAGTTTTTATACGTTCTCGGGACCTGAATTTGTTGAGATGAAAAAGGCGCTGAGCTAGTGAAAGCAGAGCAGTGGACACATTTGCGTTCTGCCGGCAGTAATTGCGTTCTGGATGAGTCTCTTCGTTCTGTCATGAGAATTGGCTCTGCTGTTTCATTTGCGCTGTGATTTTGATTAATAAGTGGGTGAGCTGGCAGCCTGATTATGAATGTGCATGAGTGATACACCTATACCAATGCAAGAAATAAATAGGGATGCTGATTTAATGCCCCATCAGACCTTTTGAAGGGCCACCGGCTCAAAGGATTCTGCAGATTTTACAAGACGCATAATCCCACATAATTTAACCATCTTTGTTTTGGGAAACAAGGTGATACTTTTGTTTTTGTTTTGGAAGGTTCTGATCTCTATCACCAGTTCTGCTTTCCATCCACAAAGTCTAACTGTGTGTGTATGTGGGGGGGGGGGGGGTCTAGGTATACATTTACATTGTGGAGACAAATCCCCACCATGTGTTGAAAAACCTGATATTTTGATGTTGTGGGGACCATTTTTTTCAATTCCCACAAGGGGAAATTCAATGTAATAAAAATCTGTGACTGCAATCTAAAAATTAAAAGGCTTGTGTTTGGTTACTCATGATTAAGGATTGGGCTGGGTAGGGTTAAGGTTGTCATTGCTGGGAGTAGGGTTTCCCCCTTATAAATGAATGGACAGTTGAGTACAGGGGTGTGTGTGTGTGTGTGTGTGTGTGTGTGTGTGTGTGTGTGTGTGTGTGTGTGTGTGTGTGTGTGTG
>JAODKC010000095.1:29009701-29036395 GCA_026777985.1 Mormyrops attenuatus | reverse complement strand
TTCCACTTATGGCCACGAGTTCTAGTATTTAAACTAATATTGAAATTTAGCTGAACAGCATCCCGACCTGTTAGAATGTTATATACCTGGATCATGTCCCCCCTTAGTCTCTTTTGCTCGAGGCTGCCTGGGCAAATGGAGGGAATCTGCTGCATGAAGGGTCCGGGCAGCTGAACTCAGGAGAATCTTGAGGGTCCTTATAGATCAGTATGAAGATTGCCCAAACCCATGTAGCCAGTAGACCAACCACCATCAGAGCCCAGTTCAGGAGTACTCGCCTTGGGTTACAGAATGGCTGGAAGCAATATGTGTAAAGATGCAATGGAAGACACTGCAGTGCTAGAAAACCATCATGGACATGATTTATCTTGACATGGCAGAATGCTGGGTAGCGATATATATATCAAGCACATCCTACAGCCAGCAGAGGTTGGCAAGAAGCTAAAGTCATTGGGACTAAAGACGTTACCAACAAGAAAGAGAAGTTCGTAGCGCGAATAGACCCGGAACCGTGCCGGCTGCGCGGTTGCCAGATGTCACATGAACAACAAAGCTAGCCTTCTCTGTGAACGAAACCCCAGAAGCCAGTCACTGAATGAGTCATTTTATTTCCGCATCACACATACACAACCCAAAATACTGCAAAACAGCCCGATACCATTATTCTGGTCTCCGGTTAATGTTAAAACATAAAAATCCGACAGAAAGATAAAAAAAAGACAGAAAGAAAGGCTCTAAATAAAGTTTAACGCAATGCGTATTTTGAAAACAATCGAAAGAAAAACAGATAAATTATAAAATTAAATGTGTACAAATATAAAGTGACTTTAACTTGAAAGCACTTGTGGTTTAGAGAATTAGTCCTGCAGGATTTCAAAACCTGAAAACATACTGAAACGCTACTCTCTAGCTTCTCTTGTCATCCCACAAGCTGTCTTTACCCCTCAATTTTCTATCATAGTTGTGCAATTATTTCATCACAGTTTTTTTTGTTACAAATTGCTAGAGTAGGATATTCTATATGACAGTAAATTATGGTAAGTCTCAGCTCTAAGCTAAGAGCAGAAGTCATTGTTTTTACAGATCACAGGTCAACCACTTATTTATTCTGATGCCAGCTGATCAGGACCAGCCACCAAAACTTTTACAGACATGATGTGGTCATGTCACAGTGCACAAAAGGCCCAATGCTTCAGCAATCCTCACTCAACCTATTTCCTTTGCTGCATTTGACTACTGAAATCCCCAATCCCTTCTACATCTCCATTCTTCTCACCTTCAGTGCTCAGCTTGCCATCAGCTGCTTGGCACAGCCAAAATGCACAGTGGAACATTACTTAAGTCCCACAGTTCAGCACAAATAAAAGTGAAGGCCGTACGCTCGGTGGTTTATATTTTTAATTTATGACATAAGCCTTGTCTGCCCCAAGAACTTAAGCAAATCGAAGGGTCACCCAACAGCCCTCCGCGGCTTCATGTTCTTTGTTGCTTTCCTTGTCTTTTCTCTCAGCAGTGCAAAGATGACATAGAAAACAATAAATAGAGTTCCTCTATTATACATATAGATCTCTGTTTCTCTGCCTTTCTACATAAGCACGCAGCTCTTGGCCCGCTCCTTCCTCAAGCCTGCGGTGTTATCCAGGACCTCTTGTTGGCTGGGCGGCTGAGAGATCCTCTTCAGGCCACGCCGGGTCGTGCTGCGCTTCAGGTGCAGCCTGAGCTGGCTGCCTACTGACGCCAGCGTGGTCACGTGGAAGACGTCCCGCACACTGTTTTCCGACATTTTGGAGGAGCATTCCGTGTAGGCCACCGCACCGATCTGCCGCGCCAGCATGCTGCCCTGGGGGGGGAGAGAGACAGGGTCAGGAGCTCTGCCCTACTTCCTATTTCAGTGTGTGTTACCCTCACTGATAGTACTGACCATACACCTGCATGGTATGGAGTTATCATGCCAAATAAATTCCCACCAATCTAATCCTTTCACCTCCAAGTTAACCAGAAGAGAACCTCTGGACCCCAAGCCCCTGTCCCGTGCCCTACATAAAAAATATAGCTACACAGCCAATTGTCGGGTTGGAAATGAAAATGAAAGTGGCGTAGGTTGGGCTGGGTGTCACTCCTGGACTGTTCAAAAGCCTAACCATTATGCTAATTAAACTATAAGTACACCTACATATAACTAGATTCAATCAGGGGATATCTAACAATAAGGCTTCCTCACAAGTGAAATACCTGATTTTTTTAAATATACATAGGTCACTATAGTGAAAAGGAGATTAAGGCAGGGAGGCAAGAAGACAACCAATGTGGATTTTCTGAAGCTGGCTGGCTTTTAACCATGCAGCCCTAGTAGATAAGCATGGCCCATTGTGATACCGTAAGCATGCCAGACTCCCTCATTTAAACTGATAAGGGGATCGCAGCCCATTGTGATGTCATAACAAATAAATAAACAATGGAGAATGAAAACATGGGGAAAAATCATTATATTCGACTCATTTAAATGTCAGTGGTGTTATTTGTGTATTCTTGGCCATTTCAGGTTAGGACTTATTACCGAAATACTCTCTTTTCAAATCCACAGAAGGATGCTGCTGTTGTACTTCCTGCACTTTGCTTCAATAAACCACCAATCTTTAAGAAACTTAACTGAAATTTATATAAGTTCATATATAATTTACATAAGTTCATATAACAGAATAACTGTTATTCCTTCTATAAAGTAAAATTCTTCCGAACAATTGATTTACTGAAAGTCTACTCAAGGAGTTCATTGTCAATTAGTACAAAATAATACTCCCGTCTATGTTGCCACTGTCCCTGCACATGCGTATCAAATTCCTTGAATGTTTTCATTAGTGACAGATACAGAACCATCTCATTTTAGGGTGTAATTCTAGGGTGGGGGATGTAATTGAGTTACAAAGATAATTTGGAAGTATTTCCTCCCAGTGGATTTCTGTTAAACTCTGATTGGTTGAAAGAACTATCTGAGAAGAAATGGGACACTGACAACTTGTTTTGTGCCCAAAGAGCGAATTAAAACCTTGTGAGGACTTAACAGATGTGGCCCTGTGGAGACAGAATTATTAATTTTCTTGAATTTTCTTGAAGACTGTTAGGTAACTGTTTCTTGGAACATAATTTAGTTATGTTGCGTTAAGATTTTCTATCTGCTTATCTCATTCGCTTCACGCTTATTATGCTCCCCTCTATCACCCTTCTTGTTGACCAGAATGCAAACATTCATTTTCAATCCAGGCTTCCTCAGAGGGAAAGATAATTAACCGCAGCATTGAAATCAGTGTTGTACGGGACTCAATTTACATGGAAAGAGGCTATTAAAATACGCAGATTAAGAAAACAAAGGTTTGTGCTGTGTGTACCTGGGGGACACTATGGCAGACAATCATAGTCTTCATAAATTTCATTTTGTTCTCCATTCAAGTCCTTTGATAGCTGCATAAAAAAGTGTCACGTTCAGGGGAAAAGCCGCTATACTGACCCAACGCAGCCAAAAATAAAGATAAATAGCAAACACATAACAAACAGGACGTTAAACAGAAAACAACAAAGCAGTATCTGTGAGGGTTTGTTAACTGGAAATATGTCCCCCTTACACCACATGATCTTCATGGGTTAGCCAGTCTAACTCAGGCATTTTGTCAGGTGCCAAACCCTGACAAACCCTGACATATCCAGCTTGGGAGTTTCCCACACTGTCGCTTGTGCGTCTCTCAAAAGCCGAAGTCCAAACACGCCATCATACACAAAAAAATGGCGACAAATTCCAAAGGCAAAATAAGTTCAAACCACAGAATTTGCATAGCACCGAATCCCATGTCAACCAACCCAAACAGATGACACACATTTGAATAATGTCAAATAATGACCCAAGTACTCATGTGAAAGTCAAATCCTGTTTGTTTTCACCAAGTGCTTATCTGTGTGATCAGCTTTAGGCATCATAAGGTGTGGTACTAAGCTGCCATCTATATTGACAATGCTTCAAAAGATGCTTCAGATTCCATAGCAAGGTCACACCAGCATTCCTTCGGCCACCCTGCCTGGAAATTTAACGGCAGAGCCTAAGGTGACCTCACCTGCTCATGAGTGACGGGGATAAGCCTCTGCTTGGACAGCTCCCTTAGTGTGCTCAGGTCCGTCCGCTTGTCCAGCTTGCAGCCCACCAGGACCACCTTGGCGTTGGGGCAGTACTCCTGAGTCTCCCCCTGCCACTGCAAAAGGGACGAACAGGAAGAGGGAGACACTGTGAGCACACGTCTAAGGTGACAGCCTCAGGGGTTAATGACACACAGCAGACGAGGCTGCAGACTGAGGCTGCGTGGCACAAGATCATCTATATGGTGGCCTAATTACAGCACTTCATTACAAGATGACACAGGGCCAGTCACACTTTCACACTGCATCGCTGTGGAACCTGAAGACAAGGATTTTCCTCAAGATGTCCTGGATAATGGTGACTGTGAAAGAGCGATGGTGAATGATGCTGAAATCACATGTACAGTGCAGGTGTTGTGGTAGAGCAGTGAGGGTTTATGTTCCTGAACCTGTTAGCAGAGAAACCATCTCTCACAGAACAATACATTTTCCAGAAGCGCAAGCCGTCACAGCGGAAACCTGCAAACGTGTTTTAACTCAACCTTTGCCGAGTTTACTTGCTGTCTTTTAGCCGCTACAGCCCGATTCTGAAGTATTTCACTGAAAGCGTCTTGGCAGAATTTAACGTTCACCCCTGAAATTACAAGGCATCACTACAACTGTAGAGGTCTGGATATTTAAAGCCTAAAATATATTGCCCATGACCTCTTAACCCACCTCAGCCAAAGTATATGTGTTATATGTGTCTGAACGCTTCATGTTGTCTGCTCTCATACAAATTCTAGCTATACTTACTGTGTGAACAAGTTTGCTGTTTAATATATTCCCATGACTCACCTATGATGATGTAAAGTGTTATTGTTCTTCAGCTGTCATTATTTAATTGTTTCTATTATTTACAAATTAAGGGCTTCCTTTATGTTGTAGAAACTGGGACAGTTTTTTCATCCCACTGTGATGCTGGTAAGTAAAGAATGCACAGTGCACAGTGAGCACACGTCTCACACTTAGATCAAATCGTGCATCGCACTATAGCCATTGCCTGCGAGTCAACCAAACCTAGAAACCCTCCCCAACCCGGCGCTGAGGAACACACAACCTATGACGTCATGGCTCTTGGAACGTTGGGTGAAAGCCTTGGATAACGGCATGTCGAAATCCAGGTGCGGGGCACACATTGTTCCCATCACTGAACAATCAGAGATAATTAAATTATATACTGTTGCTTTGGTCCCCTGATTAGTAATCATTTCTTGTGTCGCGTTTTTCTTTCATATGTTACGGGAAAGTTCTGAAGTAGCTCTTTACTTTTCTTTAAATAGAAGAAGGGTTCTCTGAACTTTTGCCAATAAAGAGGGTCACCGGATACATATTCAGCAGACAGCAGATTAGAGAGCATAATGCAGGGGGGAGTCACGCCCCCCCACTCTTAGCAGCCCCCAAAAACGGTAAGGAAGAGGAGGCACTGTATTCACACCTACAAAAGTGTATGCAGGGTCAACAAATCTTCAGCGATGAGAGTAAGTGTGATACATCCTGTGGGGGCCATGCCAAGTCATGGGGGGGTGGGGAGCTGGGGAGCAGCTGTGGGAGCTGGGAGGGAGGCACAGGCAAGCCTTACATTTACAGAAGAGCTTCATTTTTTTTTATTTTGAAATGCCTTAAGATTCTTATAGCATTGGGAAAATTTGCATCAAATCCATCCATCCAAACATTCAATTTCCATTTCCCATTTGTCCTATGCAGGGTCGTGGGGGGGGGCAGAGCCTATCCTGGAAACAACAGGGACAAGGCAGGGAATAACCCTGGATGGGGCACAAACCCATTGCGGGGTAGCATCATATCCGTTAAATAATTAAACATAACAATTAAGCTACTTATGGTTTCCCTCTGTATTCTTTATATCTATTCAGTAGCGATTTCTACGTCCTATTTTGTGCCTGGGTAACTGAAGAAATTTCATTTCACTTATTCATTATGTCAGTGTCCCCCAAGCCAAGTCTATTTGGGAGTCGATTTCTCTGTCATGAAACATCACACTTCGAACCCGAGCCACAAGACCTTCACATGCGTGGGAAGCTGCTCCTCCTCCACAGGGGAAAAAAACGGCTTTGTTTCTCAACATCTGCCTCATTCCCAAGAAGCTCAGGGGGTCAAATAAGCTCCCAGAAAAGAAGCACGGCTAAGTGCCAAATCAGTGCATATACAACAAATCTCCCCTTGTCCGCTCAGCCTGAAGATATATACACTAAAGTATATACTTAAAAAACTATAAATCTATCTTCCAACCACTTCTCCATTTCAAAGTGGCAATGTACACACACATAGTAACAAATTTCCGATTTCTTATTTAGAATAAAATTTATATTCAGTACTGTGGAATGTAACAGTAAACTAGTGGCCAAAATTGTGGAAAAACCTAACATTTTTGGCATTACTCTTTAAAAATTACTACACGAATATTGGCAGTAATGTTTATAAACAATCAAAGAATGTTTACAAATACCATACACTGGACAATTAAATAAGTAACTGGAGCAACAGTTGAATAAAGTTCTGCAATCTCTAAAAACTGGAAGTGTTTTGGCCACTACTGTACAGCACTTCGGCTATATGAAACAAAATACGATGATCAGATTGGCAGCCAAATTAATTAGTTTCTTTAGCCTTCTGAGCTCTGTGCTGTAATCCTGTAATCACAAAAAGTGACAAAGACCTTTGGGTCTCACCAGTGACCCAGCCACTGGGGGCAGTATTGGCAGCTGTAGGTCGCTTCACCAGTCAGCCCTGAGATCTATTGTGCTGCGGGGGGTGGGGGGAGTATTGGAAATGGGTGCTTTCTGCACTCTCTGACAGGTACGGCACATCAGGGAAGTGACTATATAACTGCACATGCAACTAATTCATAGCAGGAAAATGTCTCTGGTGTTATAAGGGCTTCCTGGCCCTGTAAGAGCTGGAGGGGGCAAATTTATTCGATTTTTAGATATTTGGTATATGTGACCATAAGAAGTGCAGTGATTGAGAATCAGGTGTAATTATTGCTGTGAGAATAGTGATGCGTGACAGAAGTGATTGGTGATGCGAGTGGAAGCAAGAGGGATTCTGACCTTCTTCAGTACGCTGTCCAGCGTCTCGGGGCGGCTGATATCAAAGCAGATGAGCACGGCGTCTGAGTCCGGGTAGGCCAGAGGTCGCACGTTGTCATAGTACGAAGAACCTGTGCGCGCGCACACACACACACACACACACATATGTAAGAGTGTGCATCAATGTCAATCCAGTCTCGTGGAGAGATTTCTGCATTAGCACAGTCTGTACTTAGCATAGAGGCAGGATCCCGAACCCACATAGACGCCCCCCCCCCAAGCTAAGTTATATCAACCCTTTAGCCCCATTCTGACATCGCCCTGCGACTCTTTGTCAACATCGAATTACAGGTGGCACACCCCAAACTTAGACATGGTGTGCGGAGACACATGCCGGTACTGGAGGAGCTGTGCATTAAATAAACGATCACTCAAAGTCTCACACCCTGAAGCCACGTGACACATGCCCCCCAGCACACCTGCGAGGCACAGTTAGATGACGAACTTGGCTTCAGAGCACCCCCCCCCATCCCGCTCCAGCACAGCCCATAGGTCACGGGGAACGAGTTGTGCCGAAAATGATAGGGCGCCCTAGGAGAAAGGTCAGACGGAAGGCTGTGCCCTTTTCCCTGACCCGTACCTCCACCCCCCCATTACGCTTTGTCCCCTGAGTGCCAGCTGCACATGCTGCGGATGCAATAGAGATGCGGCACCCCGGTTCTGGCCTCCCCAACTTCCATTAAAGTTCCCATAAAGGAGCAGCAGCCTCCACCAGTTCCGGCTGCATCTGGGTGCCATTCTTGCCAGCCACAGACTTTTGGCCCAGGAGCTCTGATAAACCCCCCCCCCCCCCAATGCCAATGCACCCCTCTGAAAGTAGCAGAGTGCCAGGAAGACAATGCTCCATTCAACTTTCTGCAGTGTGGCTTTGCTGGCCTAAGACACTAAGGCAGGCTTTTAGCCTGTCATGGATCCTACTGACAAGCACACAACTAATACAATAATTCTATTTGCACTGTCTGGGGTGTCACTGCCTGAGATGCATGATGGGAAAGGAAACGAATCCTGCATATTTCAGCGTGGCTCCACCCATTCAGAAATCAATATGGTATAGCACACCTGCGACAAGTTAAGAAACTGCCCTCCTAGCCGCAGGCGAAGCCTTCGGATAGCAGGGCGGCGGCCTAGCGCAGCGAGTTTGCTCAGCCCATACTTTACTGCTGCCCCAGCAGCTCCTCCCTTGTACATGGGCCCTGCTTGCCTTCCCTGCTACGCGCCGTGCCCCACCGGCACAGTGCTACGCCCAGCTCTCAACAGGAATGCGGCTTAATTGGTCACACATGGTGGCGAGGGGCAGTTAACGGCGGTGTGTAATACACGTTCACACGGCCGGGGTTAGGAAAGGCGCCAGGGGCATGGAGAGGGAGGGAGGCGGCATGAGAGGGAGGAAAGGAGACAAATAAAGAAGGGGTGAGAGGAAGGAGGGGAAAATAACAAATAAATGATGGAGAGTTGAAAGAGGGGGAGGCAGGCTGGAGCAAGGCCCGGGGCAGCCGTGAATATATGTCAGGGGATGTTGTCGTGGAAGGAACCAGAATTGCGAGGAAAGGCATAGGAGCTAGCGGACATGAAGAAGAGCGTCTTAAAATATCTTAACGCCCAGCTGGCAGCAGGCTGGCACTCCGGCACCCTCCGGGAGGTCGAAGCAAACTGGATGGACGTCGAACAAGCAATGTTGACAAAAAACAATGGTCTGGGTCTATGGAACACACGGACGGTGCGAGACGCCCTGTTCAGTCCAGCCAGGAGGGAAAAAGGAAGTATAACGACCAGCAGCCTGAATATGACAAAAAACTGGGGCGCCTGGCTTCAAAAACAAACACCTTCACAATCATGCACTCCTCGTGGCTAAAACGGAATTATTCAGTTACGCATGCCCCAAAGTGGTTGATGTTTCCCCAACACTGCACTGGTGTAACTCGTTTTTTTTTCCAGGCCATAGTGTAGTAATGTTTTAGCTTTTTTCTGGGCTTCAAGAATAGAGCAAACTGAAAGTCCTAGGGGCTGTCAAAGTCCAAAAGATTTTATAGACACATCAGCTACAATGCGAGTCAAAAGCACTCTGTGTGTCAGTTGACTTTAATAAGGCCATCAAGACCTGGGGTGGAATTAAACGCAGAGTCTCCAGCTGCATCCACCCTGTGACTGGAAACCGACTCATCACTCTCACACGCAATTCCTTCCTTGGAGAATCGTTACCGTCTGTCTCCGTTTGAGAATTATATCCGTCTCGTCTGAGTACGTCAGCAGCCCATTGGCCTCAGATTGAAATCCCTCAAATTATGAAACTAAGCTAAAAAAAATGCTTCCTGGCAAATAACACAACTGGGCGATTTAGCAGGTATGCAGCAAATGACTTCTGGTCATAGGAAAGACACGTCTGTCATGCACCTTCTAACCAACACGAATCGTCCTTTGATTGCCTTGTCATCCTAAACATGAATGAAAATGAAAGTGACAGCAAAGAGAAAACACTTTTAGCGAAAACCCAAAATTGTGAAGTCTGTACATCATTTTTCATTTATATTTCTGGTCAACCTGCAGATGTTAGAACGTTGGTATAAACGGTTTTTGACCACTCTAACGCTAACGGTAAGGCCAGCTTTACGATGAAGCCAATACTCTAATTCCACATAAGAGTGAATTATTGCATGAGATTCAGTATAGATTCTGCAGTTGCACATCAGGCCTTTGCATTCTGCTTTATTTTGAGTTTCCTTCTTTTTAAACAATGTAATAAGCGAATAGGAAAGATGTGTCTACATGACCACTGAATAGGAACCATCTAAAATGCTATGTGGGACAATTAGCATAAGCAGACAATGCAATCACATTTAGCGTGCAGCTTTGATTATTTCAGATTAATTTTATGCTGCACTGAAACTCCCCTCACAGCCCCGCCCTTTTCAAAGACATAAACGTTTCTGCTACTTAAGGTCAGGGTTTGCGCCCCGGTCCAGTTTTCCACCAGGCCACAGAACACTGGGAATAGAGTTACCACCTCTGCTGTATATTACAGCATCACCGCATATTGGGGAAAAAATACAGTGCTTCGTATTGATCTGATTTGTCTCGTATTTCTGTACCAGTGTGTGATATTTTTGTGTGCAATATAAACCAGCCCGCAGACATCAAAAGGACAGAAACCCCCAACGTCCGGTGAGCGGGGGTGTATCCTGACGTAGATCCTATGGCGGTCTTGCTTTGCACTACTGACATCCTGTCTGATATCCTCCACTATCGCAATCCTGCTTTGTTAACCTCCAGCACTATAGGCTTGAACAAAAACTAGGCTAGATCTCACAAAACACTGCAAAAAAAAAAAAAATGCTGAGAACACTTCATTCATAAATTATGTATTAAATAACCCCTCTCCCAAAAAATGTAAGTGTTTCTAAACGGGGGAAAAATAGCGTGTAACTGCAGTACTACAAGGTTGACAAAAGGGCCACTTCAAAACCCATAACAGCATTATGAATCATGTGTTAATCTTTACCACATGACTCCTGTCTGGCCATTAACAACAGGCTGCCAATGCCTTATAAGTGCCCATTAGCTTACATTATAGCCCTCAGCCAGGTGATTATTGATCTTATATCCCTGTGCCAGGGGCCTCTCAGGAAAACAGATAGTAAGACCATTCCCAGCTGCACTAGAAGGACAGTCTATCATGTTCAGCTCTGTAACAGCCTTGGAAACAGCTAAAAACTGGAGCTATGAAAGTTACAAGGTGACAGTACAGGCCCGTTCAGCTTTTCTGTTGGTTTCTTCTGTTATTTTGTTGTACCCCGCTGTCACAAAGCAGAGCTATTGGTATATTTGATTTTTTTGCATTTTTGATCTCCCTCTTCCTGTTCCCATCTATCTTTATGCCGATATTTGTGACATTTCCTCGGTTAAAAGAAGACCGTGTTCCCAAAATACTGGTTTTAATCAAAAGCAAGCATGTGCCTTTTTCTGTCGCTTGTTGCTCGTGGATGTGTCAGCACAGTTTGCAAAGTGTTTTTTTTTTTAATTCAGATTGAACTGCTAATGGGGCTCTACTGAACTGGGGGGGGGTCCTGAAACAGCCACTCTGGGTAAAATCATCAGCACAGTGTGTCATATCTACCCTTCTCGTACACCCAAAAACAGATTATACATGACAACGTACGTAAATATGCAAACAATGTTATGTCAACAACAGGAACAAAGGGACCAAACGGGAAATTCCAGTTTATGACTAATTTGCCTAGTGGGTTTATCAGCTGGTAGTGGGATGGGAATTGAAGAGATGGGCATACCTGTTTTTTTGGGGGAAGTGAGGGGAGGAGTCGTTGTCTCCCGTCCATTGTTCGCCGCTCTTCCGCATGCAAACTCGAGTACCAGTAAAAATGGCATCAGCTTTCACCAGAATGTTCCTCCGTCTCACTTTGAGCTGCCACCTAAAAGTCTCCTAAGAGCATCAATTGCGAGCTCTGAACTCCGATCTACGATCTATATAAAAGGCTCGGCTCCACAGCAAGGTGCAGATACTTCAGTAGAAACTGGGGCCATTAGCTCAGTCGGCCCATGAGCTTGCCAGCCGTTTCACAGTCGCATTATTTTTGCTGATTCCCAGAAACTCCATTATGCAGTTATGGGCCTTTTTACGGAACTCGTGCTTTAGAGCCGTGTGTGAGCTGTTTACCGGGCTGCCTCGCCAAGAAGCTATGTGCTGTCACCTGCCCTTCCCTAATGTTTTTAATTGCTGCTTTTGAAAGAAAGAAAAAAAAAAACAAGGACATGCACAAGAGAAGAGATTCTGCTTTCACTCAGAACAGCGAAAAAAACACCACCTCCGAAACCTGGGTTGCACGCTCTCATTTAAAGAAACGCTGAAGATATTACTCCTGTACGTGAGAACAAGGCAAACCTTGGAGCCACTGATCCAACACCCACATAATTGAAATGTTACTAACTGATTCTGCTCTTACTGCTCTGGCACAGTTTTTTAATAGATCAACCTTCCAGGTTGCTTTAGCACGAACAGTTTAAAGCTTTTCTCCTCTCTTTTTTCAGTCTTCTTCCTGCCTGGAAGAATCACCCTTGCACGTCGTCACGGCCATATTGGGAGGTCTGATTTGTGGCTGAGGTGCATAGTGGGTCAGAGATGACGCGAGACAGGAATAATGAGCCGTGTTTCTGTGGTGGCTAGAAGGGGTAAGACACCCAATTACCCGAAGGCCTTCGCACGGGAGTCGTGTGGAAAGTATGACATTATGACAAAGTTCCTAACGACTTCAGAAAGAAGGTGGCAGGGCCCAGCCGGTTCAATGGCCAAATGATCTGCTTCTGACACACACCCGTGACAGGCCAAGCACCTCCCGGCAGCCATGCAGCCCATGTGGCCTCACGCATACCCCCCATGCCTGAGGGAGGGTTAGATTCGCTGTAGGATAGAAAGGGAATAGAGGTCACAAGGGTGGGGGAAGGGATGGCAGTGAGGTCACCCCCCCCAAGCCAGACAGGCCCTGTATTATTAAACAGGAAGCGCATTTGTCTCAGCTGTCCCAGGAAAAATCATCGTATTGCATTTTCGGGAAAAGAAACACGGTCAGCGAACGGGGTGAGAGTAGCCATTGACTCGGAGCATCGCCTTTGTTCAAAAGTATCGAGTCTGTAAGGGGAAGGGGGGGTGGGAATGGCACATTATGACCGTCTGCAACTCTTCATGCAGCCCCACCTCCCCGCACATTCACAAAACACGGCATCGTCATGCATTTCTCCTCCTTGACTCCATGCTACCAACAGAGTCAGGGGCCACTGGGTCACACAGGGCTGCCTTCACAATGAGGGGAGCAAAATATAACTGTAAATGTAGCTGAATAGGAGCCAGGAAGAAGACAGGAGGAAGCCTAAAGGATAGGGCAGCAGACGGTAGGTGGACTCTGAGTGGTTTAATAGCCGATGGACCGATTTCTTGGGAGGAATGACGGGTAGGTCAGGGGTACAAGGCCTCCAGGAGCCCAGCAGCTGTGAGCCCCTCCAGGCAAGAGGAGAGCCACTGGAAATGCTGAAGGGGAGATACTAGCACCGTGTAAAGTCCTGCATTCTCAGTCCATGATAAATAGCAGACCGTCATGCCCTCAACATGGGAGCTGAAGGTTTAGTGCACAAAGACTGCTAAATCGGGTCTGTTTTAATTGGCTGCCATAGCAGCCACAGAAGGTTGGCGTCACTGGGGATATATGAGCGTACTGGTAGGAGCGGTCTGGAAAGTCTGCGCGCATCATACCACCCAGTACTGCCTGCACTTTTTACTTTATTTTATGACCAGTGTAAGTATAGATGCTGCCGGACACCTCTGTATGAACATTTAATGCAATAATAGTTGCTGATGTGCAGCCTAACAGGAAATAGCTGTTCTCCTGCTACTTAACACCAAGCTGAATTCAAGCCGAACCAATGAGCTCATGACAGTAGGACACAGAGGGCTTCACAGAGGGAATAGTGGTACACAGTTATGTCACAAGGCTTGTTATTATGACATCAGCTGTACCAATAGCAAGAAAGAAAAACAAATCTTCTACAAGTAGGGGGTCTGTTTCTGCTTCTCGTGGCTTTCTCCTCGCAGGGGGCCTTGCGGGGGTTGGGCGTGCTGAACAAGAGTGAAGCAGCAATCATAAGCAGACTGTTAATTCTACACCTGTTCCACCTACTCCCTCTTGTCTCCCGTCGCTCCTCCCATGGTTTCATCAAAAATACATTCTCCTTTACTCTGCCACTCTCTAAACCCGCCCCCCCAGCTGAGAAAATGGGCCAAGCAGCACAATTACTCAGGACCTCTGCCTGGCCCTTCACCCTGTTCAGTCCATCCGAACTCTCCTCCCCGTTTCACTGATCAGCTTAGATGTAATGGAGAGGTCAGTGGGTCAGGGCTGCTGGGATTCCCATGGGGGAGGGGGGATTGTGGCTTAATGATGAGTAGGTCCGCCTCTCCATTCAGGTCCATTCTGGGGCAGCATGGCATGCGTGAGAACTATGAATTCAAGTGTTCAAAGCATGAGGAAACGCTCGCGGCAGTACCAGACCTGCAAGTTAACGTTCATTATGCAAGAAGGCTGTGAAGGAAGCTCGCTATCAGTCTAGCTGGTTCATCCATGGGCAGATGTGGATGATAACCGAACAACAGTGAGTGTCTTAACCACAAACTGGTATTATCGAATTCCTTTGTGACCTTTCTGCCAGGACTACCTGTGAAATAATGTGATAAGTCCTACAGGGAAACAAACTCTTTGTGGATGACTGCGGTGGTAGAGCTGAAGTTCTGTTCAGTAAGATGGTTGTATTTGCTTCTTTAGGTTAAAGGTTTAACCCATGCGAAAAATGTTTAATGGTTTGTTCTCCTGATAAATGCACCAATTTCATCAGTTGTAGTGATGGTGAGATTATAGCAATGACCCTCTAGATAAACCACTGAATTAATAATAATAATAGTAGTAATCTAATTGGGTTCTTGCTTCGTTTACTTGTGGCTCTGGCTCCAGCATGGCTTAAACATGTACCTGGACATTCACTGGAAGCTCATCCCAGCCTCACTTACACCCAGTCGTCTCCCTAACAGCCATATGTTTCTAACACGCTATTTGCCTCACTTGTACGTTGATTTGCACGGTACTGTGCCTGCCACGGTGTGTGTCAGAAGCACAGAACAGTGCTAAATCACAATAAATGTAAGTGCAAGATGTGATAATAATACCAAAGACGAAGCGTGAGAAGGAGGGCATGAATACATAAAGTAAAAACAGAGTACTACAAGAAAGCAGACAAAAGTAATGGAGCTTTACTTAAGCTGCTTGGAAGCTTTAGGAAAACATGTTATGCTGAAGGAGGAAGGGGAGGGGCTAGTGAGCAATGAGAAGAGGAAGTAGAAGGGTCATCAGGGGAGATCAGAGGAATGGAGCACGACCGGTGACCTTGATGGGAGAGGGAGAGAAAGAGGGACAGAAAGGGAGAGGTGGATGAGTCGGTGCTCAGCACGCTGGTGGCTGAACAAGGAAGAATGACAGGGCTAATTGCCGCTCCCGTGTTCCTGTCAGCACACGGATCTCCCCGGTGTCTCTTACACCATGTCCCCAGCTTGCAGTTAATAATGGTACTAATGACCTGGAGAAAGGAGGGGAGAGGGGGCAACAAACCCCACCCCATCTGTCCTCCCTGCCAGGCTTATTGCCCCACGGGCTAAAGTTACAGGGTAAAACCCTGAACCAAGAACACTACTGGGCTGAAAAGACCCAGGTATGAACTACATCTCCCAGAAGCACCTCTGTTTAAACAGACGCATGTCAGACGCATGTACCTGTGTTTAGGGACACACGTCACCCACACAGTCACAGGTTGGTTCCTCGAACACAAGCACACAGACAAACGGCGACAGCTCATATGCCCAGGCCCCACCAGCGCCCTCTGCCCCCCCAAAACGCTCAGCCATTCATGAAGAGGAAAAAGACAGGCTCAGCTCTCATAACGCAGGGACCCAGTGCCGTCCATCGTGGTTACGGCGGGCAGCTCCATGTAGGGTGAGGTGAGACCCCAAGGGAATCCGCTTCAGACTCAAGGGAAATTCTGCCGATACCAATCCAGAGAGCCATGCTACATCCTTATATCCCTCAAATCCCCAGAGCGCTGGTCTCTGGACACACCGTCCCCCTTGCGTTCCCTAGTGACAACCCCCCTACCCTCCTCCAGGGCTTTAGGACTCTCCCACTCCAATTTAGGCTTACCCCAGCATGTCTGAAGTAAGACTACTGACAAGCCTCAGTACACAGCATTGATATAAGCTGCAGTCAGCAAACTCGCCGCAATATATGGGTGGTGATAAGCACTGTGTACCGTGATGTCATAATGGGGGATGGGCAGGGGTGGGCTGGTTTGGAGTGGCTTCACTTACTGTATTGATCTGTTGTTCAGCTAAATAAAAATAAAGTTGTCCTCCGAAGAGGAAGCATGCAATGCCTTTGGATAGACTTGAGGTCCCCCAGGTTAGCAGGTGCTCCTACGCCAGGGGTGGGGGGGTTGTCACATATTCACTCCAAACTAACACTCCCTCAGCTGCTATGAGGAGTGTGTAGTCACGTGCCTTGGCAGTTGTTGGTTGGATTTCGAGCTGGGGGGGGGTTGTAGAATATGCACAAACAACTTTTGCAACGGGCATGCCTGTGGTTTTAAGTGGGGCAGGTTCTCCTACAGAAAGCTATAAAAAGGTTTCTAGGGAAATTGCCCAATAATGAGTTGGATTCCTACTAGCTGCGTTTAGAAAGACCTGTATTTACTTCAGTGGGAGTGTCAATGTCCACCCCCATGCAACAGGATTTATAGGCGGCACCTACATCTAATCTGACTCTCTGTGTAGCGCTACTAATAGCAGCTGAGTAACTGTTTTCCCAGGTACCAAGACCTGCATTGTTAGATTATGATGATTGTCGGCAATCACTGGCTTGCCAGTCCTGTTCCTTCTTCTTTTAGCATTCCAACTGCTCAAATGAGGGGAAAGAATGCTACACTGAAATAGATCTGTTCAGGAGAGCTGTACTAGAGACCAATCACCAGAATCTCTAATCAAAGCTGTCTGACAATTTTAGCATTTATTTCCCATATTACCATTGTTTAAAGAGAAGAAACAGATGTAAAACTAAAATCATGACATGTGAAGATCTTTGCCCTGAACAGCAGAACTATTGTCAATGGGCAACTATGCCAAGTTTCCAGGACTAATCAGATGCCATGTAAGAAATCTGTCTGGCACACCTCAAGCACACGCCCTGCCATTGTGTCCCTGTCTCTCTAGAGCTACGGCTCTGCGCGTAACGGGGCTTCTTTGCTTCTTAATCACCCAAAAGTTGGGAGAGGCCTTTAAATGCAGGTGCGCACACCTGTTTTTCCAGTGTACTGAACGCAGAGTGCACAAGCCCGTGGCGGTTATGAGATTTGACTTTAACCAAGAGAAAATTCCAAAAGAAATAGAAGCACAGTGCGATAAATATTTTTTAAAACACAATGATGCAACCATATGTTTGTAATGACTTGTTCGGAAGCTTGAGACATAACTCAACATTTGCACTTTAAGAAGTAGAGCGTGCAGCAGAGCGTACAACCGATGCTGCTTCTCAGCCCAGCTGAAGATGTCAAAAACAACATGATTTGGCAGCGACTGAATTGCTGTGCAGTGTTGCGCAGACAGAATGAGGATATGGAGGATGTGAACTGGAAATGTGTCACATGAAAGGCCTGTAGAGCATGTTCACCCTTCATATTTTATCCATTGGATCTATCATAACATTATTCCCCCCGCTCAAATAGCTTCTAAGAAGTTATAGTAAGGGAAAGTTTGGGCAACAGATCTGACATCTCTTGCAGAAATAAACTGATTGACTCTAAGCCCCTTGTTGGTCTGCACGCTTGCCCAAAAGCAGCTACGTGCCTCCAGAACCGTGGCCTCCAGCATTCCGGCTTCGCCCACAGGTGGAAAGGTTACCTGAGTCACCGCGACTTTGTCCACTCCAGTTCAAGGCTGACATAACTCACTCTTTTCTTGTTATGAGTCAAGCTAGTCTCATCTATTCTCTTAAACACCTAAGTCTCCTATGTAAACATGCCGGCATCATTAATTAGCATTTTCCTGCTGCTTTCCACGCCTTGAAGGAACCAGACTGGCTGAATGGCTCAACCTCCTGTCACCACGTTAATCAACGGACACAGCGGCATTATCAATTGTAATGTGTACCCTGCAGAACAAACAGTGCTTACAGGTGCAAATCATCATTCTACAGATACTACTCCGCATCGTCTGCAAATTAGATCAACTAAGGGCACTCAGACAAACATGACAGGACAGGTGGTCAAGTTCCACTAATGTGTGTTTTGTTTACGCTTTGGTTTTTTTTTTCAGTGTGAATCTCAAACATTCATGTAATCCTCAGAGGACTGGTCTTTTGTTCACACCAATGGGGCTTAACAAGGACCGTATGCTGGGAAGACAGGCCAGTAACACTGAGTATAGAACTTTATCCAGTTAAAACCAGAAGGTTTAGCCGGTGTCCAGTGGTAATAACTGCTGAGGGGTTGGCAATGTACTGCCCGGTTCTATATCTGTAGAACGCCTTTGTGTCAGAGTGTGTATAGTGCATAAATGTGAACATGTGAAGGGGATGAAAGGCAATTATGTGTATGTGTGTGTGTGTGTGAGAGAGAAAGAGAGAGAGAGAGAGAGAGAGATGAAGCAGTGTCAGATTACCTTATATTTATTTTCTTACTCATTCAGACTTAATGTCAAGCCATCAGCTGTGGTCATGATGTAATTTTTCAGCGATGGCCAGGGGGTTCTTCACTAAGGAGGAAGAGCTGATCACTGGCTAAGTATCACTAGGTCTGCTAGGAATGGACTCCAAACCAGCCAAATTGCCACTATGGACTTTCCAGCTTTGGAAGGCATTAATTAAACAAAGAAAGGAAATCAAAGCTGAATGCGACACCCATTGTTTTCTGAATCAATGAATCAGTGTCAGTTATGGGAACAAATGATTTTCAGTGTCAATAAAAATGCAGCAAATTAAAAAAAAAAAAAATCTACAACCAACTACCACATACCATATCTATGCTATATTTACATGTAAATGGCCGCACATCAGTAAAGCCATCACATTCGGGTACTGTCGTTTGGTCCTATAGTAAAAGCTATGACAGTTTACACAGGGGAAACTGGTGCGATGCAGAAAACGTGTGCCGAGCATCGTCCGATGGCATCAATAGTGCGCAATGAGACGGGGGAGTCACTGATGTGGCAAGCGTTTTAATCATCGTAGATCAGAAACCCTCGAGATAAAAAAACACACTATAATTATAACTAATTATATGTCGTAAATACAGAATAATCTGGGAATATCAACCACAGCCGCGTCAGGTGGTCGACAAAATACATCTATAAGAATTACCCATGTATTTCAAACAAATTTAACCATAGCTATACTGACATTTACAAGCTATTCTGTGCGTTTCTACTCTTAAACCCCGACTGCAGTGCCCTTACTTTTAACTTGGACAAAGTCCAGTATCCCGCATAGAATTGATGCGATTATACCATCTGTTCGAGTGTATGTCAATAAAAACCACATCAACCACATTTCGTCGTTGCGTTTACCGGGACAAATAATATATCTGTTGCTTTTATATTTAAGCCATAAATACACGAAACAAGTCATGGCTATTTACCTGACGTGTCCCACATGTTCAGTTCAATCCTTTGTTTGTCGATCTCAAAACTAGCAGTGTAGTTTTCGAAGACCGTAGGGGCGTAATTCTGCGGAGAAAATCATGTTTTACGGCATTAAAGCGCCAATCCGCCCATTCAACAAATTCGGTTAATTAAACACGGTCACAAAGATTCACATTTGTTCTCGAGTTTATATAGGACTACCGGTAATTTTACTGTACTTATCCAGTACTAGCGTATTTTATCTGTGTATTGGTGCCGTCTTTTCTATTATCTTTGCTTTTACTTTTTGTACCTTAGTGATAATAATAAGAAAACAACTAAAATAACGTCGAGGAAATACGGTTAATTAAGAAGAACTTATCAGTGTCATTATCTTGGGTAGATTAAATATAATCGGGTTCAATAAATGAATGCACTTATTAAAAGTCTCGAAATTAGTGTTGTGATTTTAAAACATATTCAACATAGCTTATTCAGTATCATATCATAAAATAAATAGGACCATGCAATAATCTTCTCACAATTGCTTAGATTCAAAGCACGCAGGTGCTAAATGAATATTCGGGAACATGTAGATGTCCGCCTGAAAACTTACAATTAATTGTTTATTTCGTGAGTTCAATAAACGTCATTTCATAGCAAAGTGTGTGTCAAATCAGTCGACCTGTACATTTTTAAATTGCTTTATTTATACATTTTCGTTTCCCATAACTATAGTATTCGTGGCGATGTCTAGACAAACTGTTTTATACTTGTGCACACACGCTGTGCCGTAATTATATAATCAAACTCATAACATCACTTTCAGAAAAAGACACATGAAACAAACACGTACCTGGGGATAGTAGTCCTTCGCGAACACATGTAACAAGGCTGTTTTGCCACATTGCATGTCCCCAACTACAACAATCTTGCATCGGATGCCCTTACTCGCCATTGTGGTCTGTCAGTGTTCCTTCTGGACAAGACTCGTTTAAGGGTCCGATGGGCTTTAGGCTAAAACTGGATGCGTGAAAATCCAAAGGGCAGCACCGAAGCTGCTCCTCAGTCCTCGACTTCCCGTCCCCTTCAGTCGTCTCGTCCTCCCTCAGCCTTCCGTCTCTCCTGTTCCCACGATGACACTTACGCACTAGGCGGTTGCAGACTCACCGCCTGAGCATGCCGCTTGATCTCCTATAAACTTCATTCTTTTTTTTTCTTTTGGGCCCCTCCCAGCAGCTGATATCGCCCAATAAGATTGAGGCGAAGTCCTACTGTTTTTTTTAATTCAAATAGATAGATAGATAGATAGATAGATAGATGTGGGTGTTTTAAAGTATAGCTTTACGGCTTCTGAAATTTGTGGGGAGAAAACATTATTTTTAAGCAAAGGTGGGAAAAATACAATACCATTTATGATTATATGGCAATACCAACTTTTGTAATAAAAGAAACCAAATTATAAGTAATATTTGCCAAATGTAATCATTCATTCTGGCTTCTATGTTGTAATTTATTTTTAGATGGCTAATTATGCCTGGTCCGCTGACAATGCTGAGACATGTACGGTTACAAGACGTATAGATAAATGGATGGATCGACGTATGTTAGATGGATGAATGATACCCATTATTTTATGCTGAATTACTTGCAATACATTGACATTAGTTGAATGCAACATTTGCTGTTTCTTTCCCCCCAATAACTGTTGTTTGATCTTACACGCCTTTTATATGTCTGCTCATCTCTTAAAGTTTTCTCTACGGTGGCCTACCGGTACATGTAACATTTCTTGTGTCAGTGCATAGGAATGTTTAGGTAAGCGAATTTAAAAAGACGGAAGCCTTATACAGCCTATATCACACTTAACTTACTGATGAAGGCAAAGTAATAAGAGCCCTGCGTTTTTTCCGTTCATTTGATTAACAAAGTGAAAGTATTAAACTCTGCTACGAACCAGAATTGTTTATTCCCAGTGTACTTTTTGCCATAGGGCTCAAACAGCCTGGTACTGTACATGTTAGTCACACATGCGAAGTGAATCGTCACTGACGACCCGTAATAGCTCGAGATGATTGTTCCAAATGTCAACGCATCTGAAAGCAATCACACATCTCTGATTTCATCATAACTTTAACCTTTACTTTGTTTCAATCACGACCCTTATCTGTGTGATTTTTTGATTAACTTCTTTTTAGCTGGGATTTTTTATAGCCTATCATTTGGTTATTTGATTTTCGGAAACGCAAAATAGGCCTACATACTGGCACCGATGGCTATGAACTGGTATGTTGTCGCCATCTACCGTCTTAGATATGAATTTCTTCTTCTAGGAATTCCTTGTCAGAAATACGTAATTTCACTTTGGAATATCTTTTACCATACGAAAAAATGCATCTCCTCAAATTTTGTGAATGTTCAGTGAATATGAGGCCTGGGTCAATAATAAAAAGTGTTCAATTATTTCAACTGTTGTGGTTGCGATGAGCAGACTGAAGAGGGTCTAGAAGTAAGTTTGTGATAACTTTTGGTGTGACCTGGTCAGTAACTGAAACATTTTCATAATCTTTGAGTTAATTTCTCTTATCCTTCTTTGGAACAGGAACAGCGATGGACGTTATAAAGCAAGCAGGAACCCTGCACTGGTCCCAGGACTAGTTAAACAGATCATGTGCATCTAGCTGGCTAACACAAGTTCTCCAGTCACACAGGAGAGAGTTCAACCCAGAGCAGCAGCTTTCCTGCAGTACTGTCTCCTGAACAGCCTTCAGACATTGTGGTCTTTGATGAAGAGGTGATTTGGTGGAGGTGCTAAGCAGACAAGGTAGGTGGGGCTGGTGATGGCGAGAGCCAGGCTGAATAGCTGGAGGTGAGAAATAGAGTCGTTAGTTGTCTGGCTATCTGTATTGCGGTCTCACTGAGAGTTCCATGATCAAATGTGGTTCCTTGCAACTTTGATAATTTTGTTAAGTTGGGATACTGCCTTCTTGCAGCCCTCGTGATCCTCACTCTTGTGGACCGCCTGCTCACCGTACAGACGTTTCGGCTCTTCAGCGGACTGTGGATTGTCATTGTGGACAAAAGGTTTTGCTAGAAATGAATGACAAAAACCGGTGAGGGATGTGAGAGTATCAGTGTACTCATCAATGTCATCACCACATGCAACTTTTAAAACACACATATAAGGAAATGTAGGATATTTGACTGAAAGGCTATTTTTTATATCAAATGATCTCTGGATTGAATGAATGACAAAAAGAAAATACTTTAAATATTAAACTCAATGCCTTAACTGAAGTAATAGTTTTCTGGTAGTATTCTAGTGTCACTGTAATGTTAAACAACGATATATTTTTAATATATCTTGGTCTTATTGCTATAAATTATTAATACAGTGTTTGACTAACCTTGACTCACTCAAATGAAATTGTATATTTAATAAATCACCATAGTTACCATATAAAGGGAACGTCTAATAGGTGTAAGCTTTTTAAAATAATGGGTAATGTGATTGTGGATAATGTGATTAAGTAAGGTATTCTGTAATGCAATTTGAATCTCACAATACATTTAATTAACATAATTGACAGCTCAACTAGACCAAAAGGCAGACACCATTTATCACAGTTGGGAAATTCTATGTATAATGTTGGTTCACAGTGCTCTGATGACATTCTCAACAGTGTATTTTGAAAAATGTATCAGAACAACTAGCCTAACCAGGAAAAGGGATAAGTGTTGCATTACACAATGAAGTGAAAATTTGTTACTTTTTGTTGAGTTAGTACATAATGCGGTATTATTACATACTGTGTTGTAACACTGCATGATGCCTTCTATCAAGCATGGTGGAGGAAATGTTGGGACTGCTTTGGTGCTGGTAAGATGGGAGATCGAAACAAGGTGCGAGGGCTGTAGTTAGCATTTGATTGGTGCAAATTTCATTGTGCAGCAGGTCAACAATCTGAAACATAAGCAATGTAAGACCCATTTAGTGAAGACAGGCCCGGCGTGAAGGAGGGAGACATTGCGCCTGGCCAGTCAGATGGGAAGACAAGTTTCCAAAAATAAATAAATATGTAAATATTGTATATATTGTAAAAATAAATAAATAAAAAGATTAACTGAGATTAATTCATTTAATATTAATATTAAAAGTAATTTAATATTGAACAGCAAATGAAACAGGCAAAATACTGGACTGCTAAAAACTAATGCTAACTTGGAGGTGGGTGGAGACTCAGTTTTCTGACTGACTAGCATACAATTGTAGGCTCTTGAGGGTGAATTTGAATACATGTGGTAAAATGGACATTCAGCTCTTCTGATGGTTCTGTCGAATTTGGTTTCGTCACTTGCCTAAATTTAAAACATAGGCCTTATATGTTGGTTATGCTGCCCATTGGTTCTATGCCAATAATGAGTGTCTGTCAGTTGTTGTTGCTTTAATATTGTCATAGCAGTATTACTAGCATTACTGTTGGTGGGTTAAACTGTGCCCCCCACACGATTTGTAGCCCATCTAGCAAAACAGTTCTGGTGCCAAGGCTGGGTGTAGAAACAGGAAGTCAGAGTACAGTCTTTCCTGAACTGGCTGGTGCAATTATCAGATGTGAACCCTATCGAGATCCTGTGAGGTCGGAGATAATGCACTAAAGCTACCTCTGGGAAAAACGTGAAGGCAGGAGTAGAAATTTCCTTGAATATCTTCAAAAACCGACAAATAAAGCCAAAGGTATAATTGCTGGAAAGTAAGGATTCCTTGAAGAATGCAAAGTTTGATGAATACAACAAATCATATGAATTAAAAAGAATGTTATGACACTATGAGTGTACTGACTATAAGTTTTAATGCTACCTTGGTGAATAAAAGTATCCGTTTCTATCAAAAAAAGTTCTGGGTGATTCCAAACTTTTGAGCATTACTGTATTTCATTCTTATGTTTATTTGACCATGATGGGGACCCTGATTTTTCGAACCGAAGGCAATGCTTGGAGGGGTTGATATCAGTTGAGATTTTGAGAGGAGATTGATACTACAGATTCTGAAAACACTGAATGCATTCAGAAAATTCTAGCGTTGGTTCTATCTATCCATCTTCAAAGTGATTTTCCAGGTGAGGGTTGCAGAGGCAGCACACCAAGAAGGTCAGATCAGAGTTCTTTCTCCAAGGCCTCCAGCTCCATCAGCAGGAAGCCAGCTGAGAGATATCATCCCTTTAGCATGCCCTGGGTCTGCCCTGAATCTCCACTCAGTGGAATGTGTTAGGAAAAGCTTCAGACAGGTGACTAAGGCATATCTTCAGACAGGTGGGTGGAATCTTTCTGAGATGCCCAAACCACTTCAGTTCAATCCTCTGAATCTGAAAGACAAGGTCTCACGAGATCACTTATCACTTAACCCGTAACAGCCAAGCAATACTGTTGAGAAACTTAATTCTGGTTGTTTGTATTTGCAAATGTCCCTTCAGTTATTAACCTTAACCCATGACCATAGGTGAGGATAGGGATGGAGATTGTCCGGTAAACTGCGAGTCTTGTCCAAAAACGTCTTGTGATCAACACAGACCTGTAGCAACCAAACCGATCCATCTGTCAGTCTCACTTTTAAGTAACTTGTGAACAGGATACAAAGATGCATAAACTCTGTCACTAAAGGCAGATTCTCCCACCCCCTCCCCCAAGCCATCCACTCTTTTCCAAGAAAATATGATGGCCTCAATGGTTGCTTGAAACTCAGGATCAAACTGCTTAAGTACTTGCAGGAGGTTTTGGTCTTATGACGCCAAGAGAACAATATCAGCTGCAAATACCAAGGATGTCACCTCGAGCTCCTCCCACCTTTTCAGCTAAGACATTTCCAACAAACGGGAACAGAGCTAAACTAACATTAACCATGACCAGGACCTAAGACAATGTTAATAACTGAGGTGGAGATCTTGATGAGGGAAGACCCATACACTACATTTCCAAAAGGATTGGGACACCCCCCAAATCATTGAATTCAGGTGTTCCAGTCACTTCCATAGCCACAGGCATATAAAATCAAGGACCTAGGCATGGTGACTGCTTTTACAAACATTTGCAAAAGAATGGGTCGCTCTCAGGAGCTCAGTGAATTCAAGCATGATATTGTGATAGGATGACACTTGTGCAACAAGTCCATTCATGAAATTTCCTTGCTACTCAATATTTCACGGTCAACTGTTAGTGATATTGTATCAAAGTGGAAGCAATTGGGAACAACAGCAACTCAGCCACGAAGTGGTAGGTCACATAAAGAGGCCACAGGCGGGGACAACCCCTGTAATGTGAAAATCACCTGCTGTTGTTGTGGAAAAAGAAGCACTGGGCTCAGTCTTTCTGGACCCAGGCAGTCCAGAAACAAGCAGGGGGAGGTGCAGTGAGAGAAGCGTCACCCCGCTCTTCCGGGAATCCCTCAGGCTAGCTGCTCTGCTCTGACCACCTACCCTGTTGGCTACTTCAGTGATCTGTGGAGCCCCTTCCTACACTGCATTGTTAGTGGGGTTTGCTGTCATGCAGGGTGATCTTGAGGGGGTGTGGGCTCGTTTCATGTGACATTTGGGTCACCCCAATTCAAGACGACTGCATTATAAGGATGGACCTCATCACCAGCCAGCAGGTAGTGCTCGACTTGAAAAGGAAAACACTGGCTCTGGGTGGAACTGTCATCGCCCTAAGTCACCATGATCCCACTGAAGATGCCGAGACCCAAGAGACCAAGAACTTGGTCAGCCTGTCCACAAGCCACTACCAACCCTGCCCCGCTCCAACAGAGCCACAACATGGCATCGATTGGATCCCTGTATTAGCAAACCAGCGAGGGCCTCATTGAGGGGAAGCAAGCCCAGCTGCGGGTGCCAATGAGGGAATTCTCTTATATCTTTGCTGTCTGGGATGAAGGTTGTACACACACTGACCTAATGTGTCCCAACATCAACTCGGGCTATGCAACCCCCATTCACCTCTGCCCTCGCTGGTTGCCGCTGAAGAAGATCACCGCAGAAGAGAAGACCCAGGAGATGTTGGCCTCTAGGGTCATCGAGCCATCTGCCAGTCCATAGTCCGCCCCTGCTGTCCAAGCTAAGAAGAAGGATGGCACCTGGCAGTTCTAAAGAACATAAGAAATTTACAAACGAGAGGAGGCCATTCGGCCCTTCAAGCTCGTTTGGGGAGAACTTAACTAATAGC
>JAODKC010000095.1:28979650-29009601 GCA_026777985.1 Mormyrops attenuatus | reverse complement strand
ATTTCTCTTGTAGCTTCCTCAAAGAACTCAAGTAAATTAGTTAAACAGGATCTACCTCTCCTAAATCCATGTTGGCTGTCCCTCAGAATGTTAATTGAATCCAGGTAATCTACCATTTTCACTTGGATTATAGCTTCCATTATTTTCCCAGTAATGCTAGTCAAACTTATTGGCCTATAGTTTACTGGATTACTTCTATCCCCTTTTTTGAATATGGGCGTAATATTAGCATGCTTCCAATCAGAAGGTACCACACCTGCAGATAACGATTTCTGGAATAGTAAAGTTAAAGGTTGGCTACTAATTTCCCTCACCTCTTTTAAAACTATAGGTAAGATAACACCGGTTTAGCTAGACTTAGTACCACATCAGCCTCAGTTATACATATATTGATCAAAGACGACACTGTATTCGTAATGGTGGTAAATTACTCGTGTTCTCTACTGTGAACACCCGTGTAAAATAATCATTAAACTCATTTACTATATCAATTTCATTTTCAATTATAAGGCCCTTACTATCCTGCAAATTAGTGATTTCAGCTTGTAGAGTTATTTTGGAGTTAAAATATTGGAAGAAACTTTTATTATCATCCTAAGCCTCCAATGCAATCTTTCTTTCCACATTCCTCTTGTAGAGTCTAATTATGTTTGTTATACGTTTGGACTTGGTTTGTTGGTGTTTTGTGACCAATCAGGACTTAAACATCCTTATAGGGAACTGGGAGTTATGGTTTATTAACTGGTTGCTCTTTGTGCTCGGGGTGACTTGGTACCGAGTGCCAGAGTGTGACGGGAGCACTTTGCTGGACTACTCGAATAAAAGAGATTACTTTACTCACCAACTGAGAGGTCCGGACTTTTATTCTAAGTGACTCTCTGAGTTATCAGAGAGGTGGATTTCTAATTTTTCTACTACAATGCCTTAATGGCCCAAGAGCCACCTCCACGCACTTGCTGAACAGCCTCGGAACTAACGATACTCTGAATGTGATCCACTGATACTTGTAGTCCTTGGTATGCAAACCTGAGGAACTTCCTTTGTGGAGGATAGATGTCTATGTGAAAACAGGCATCCGACAGATCAATCATCACGAATCAACTACCTGTAAGAATCAACTGACAGAGGGTTTTGTGTGTTAGCATCCTTCTTCCGGAGATGACTGTTTAACACACAGAGATCCAAAATAGGGTGAAGAGATGAGCCCTCTTTTTGTATAATGACAAAGTAACAGCAGTAGAAGAACTCCCGGCATTCCTTTTACAGGACAATGCTGATTGCTCCTGGCAGTAATGCAATTGCTTGAGATGGCCAAATGAAGCTTCATGAAGCATTTTCAGTGTTTTTGGCCCCCACTAAATGGTGCTATTGGTTTGCTTTGGGGCACGCGTTGAGCCCTTTTCTGCATACAGAGTGCCATCTAGTGGTGTCAGAAAACAAAGCAAATGTTGATGCATGAAGCTTCACCACACAGATCTCATCCCAAAGGACCAGGTTTGGTACCCCTGAGTCCACCTGCTGGCCCATTTTTTCCAAGATCTCTGCCTGGTATGCAGACAGTAGCCTGACTGCATTCAGAGAACACAATATACATACATCTTCTGAAAAGTGGACGCTGTGGACGTGGTCAGGCTGTCATGTGCAAAGCTTTTTAAGATAAGATAAGATAAGATAAGGTAGATCTTTATTGTCACTATTACAGAATAGTGAAAAACAGTTTAGCAGCTTAGTACTCGCCCAGAGATGTTATCTGGGCCTGCAGCCTTGCGTGGGTTAATCCTCTGCAGGGTCTTACGGACCTCCGCTGTGGTCATGCTGAGGGGCACTTCTCCAGGTGATGGAGGAAGCCTGGTGCTGGAGGAAGGGATGGTTTTGGGGTCCTCGAAGAGGGTGTAGAAGGTGTTTTGGACATCAGGCAGGGAAGGATCCCTGGGGTACTGTGCCTCACCTGGTTTGTAGTCATCAGGCAGAGAAACGTGGGGGCAAGCATAGATGGAGCGGCGATTCGGGTGGAGGTGGTAAGCCACTGGAGGCTCCACCACTGGAGGTCAAGCCAGCCCCAGCTCCTCCATCCCCTAGATTTCCAGCTTAGAGTAGCAGGCTTACTCTTAAATGGGCTGGACCAGAAGCAATGCATCTCCTTCATGCAAGCCAGAACTGTAGGTAGGAGTCTCTTCCCATTGTACAGGTTCTTCTCTGCCCCTCCTGCATCCAGAGCTGCAGGCCAGGGTATGCCAAGCCCTACCCTCTAGCTGGGACTGCGGGAGACTGCCCTACCCTCTAGCTGGGACTGCGGGAGACTGCCCTACCCTCTAGCTGGGACTGCGGGAGACAGCGCTACCCTCTAGCTGGGACTGCGGGAGACTGCCCTACCCTCTAGCTGCGACTGCGGGAGACTGCCCTACCCTCTAGCTGCGACTGCGGGAGACTGCCCTACCCTCTAGCTGCGACTGCGGGAGACTGCCCTACCCTCTAGCTGGGACAGGTCTCAGTCTCCTGCATGGCACTGATTGTCTCCTGCTGGTGTGCGATAGATTCACAGCAGGCCGTCACATCATGAGTGTTAGTTTTTCTCAACTGTTGAAACACAATCCGTGAACAGCAGTTATTGTTCTAACACTATGCTTAATTCTTCACATCAACTTTACACTCATTCTCAGCATTATATGCATTATAACAAGCGTTGAAGTGTTCTGCTAAGCGGCCAGACTCTCACTGCTAATGGGGAGCAGTGCTGACCTTTTGCATAAGGAGAGCATCAGCAGCAGAATTAACAAGTCTGAATAAATTGTTTTGGTTCTTATTTTATTTCACTGTGGGTATGACTCACCAGTCAATAGAAAAGCCCTCACTACTGTAATTTATGAAGCAAATGAATATATTAAATTATATATTATATGCTACTAGTGATGGCCAAAACAATCTTTGCTGTCTTTTTTGACCACAGAGATGGTGCCCTCTCTTTTGAAAAATGGCCCAAAGCAAGCCAAGAGCACCATCTAGTGGGGATAAAAATACAACAAATGGTTCATAAGGCATCGTTTTGGTCATCACTAGTTCCCATATAAAGTGAGAAATTAACATATTAGTAACTCCATCCTTTTGTTTTCTATATTACCAGTTTCATTTTCTTTGACTTTGCAACAGTGCCATATCAATGCAATTCATGTAACACATGTTTGACAGTTTATGAGTTGGCTGACTATTTTGCATGTTAGTATTTACACAATCAGCATAATGATACATACATGTGAGAGTAATGAAATTCAAAACAAAAGCAGTGTAATCCATTTTCATAACTAAGACTGAACGAGAGAAACAATTGTACTTATACAATTCCATAAATTGATCCTTCATTTGAATTTAGTGTGAAAGCAATGAGAAATGCTTATAATGCTGTGAATAAATGCGATGTTGATATAGAGAATTACACCGTGTTCAATGAACAGTAACTGTCATTCGAGGATTGTGCTTAACCAGACAGCCACAGTAACTGGGTGCTTTTCATAGGATGCCGTCGTACTTGAATATTGTTGCAAGCTCTAATGGTGACGGGTAGTGTGTGTGATCGGAGCAAACAATATCCGCACCTTGACCTCATTTTAGAAATCGCTGTAATAGCTGTGTTTAATATATACATTTGCTTCATAAATTACAGTAGTGAGGGCTTTTCTATTGACTGGTGAGTCATACCCACAGTGAAATAAAATAAGAACCAAAACAATTTATTCAGACTTGTTAATTCTGCTGCTGATGCTCTCCTTATGCAAAAGGTCAGTCTGGTCATTTAGCAGAATTTATCTGCTCCCATTTCTATATCAAAAGACCAGCCATGATGACAAACTTATTGTCACCCAGTGGTGGTCAGTTTCACAGGGACACACAATGGAGGGAGTGCAGTCTTCAGAAAGTCTTCCAAATCCTAGATAAAATATTCTATAAATCTAGTTCTTCAGAATATCCTCATCTTCCTTGGCTTCAAGAAATAACAGGTTTTTGGTAATAGTGCTAAATTAAAGAAGCAATTGAGGGTTTGGTATCAAAGAATGAAATATAAGATAATTCCTTTGTACTTGTTGGATATGTACATAGACCAGTGTTTCCCAATCCAGTCCTCAGGGACCCGCAGAAGGTCTACGTCTTTGCTCAGTTGAGCAAAAATACAGACTGTCTGGCAAGGAGCTGGACCGTCCGCAGGTCCCAGAAGACCAGGTTGGGAAACGCTGCACTAGACCAATAGCTTGTACATAAGCAGTTTGTCAGAAAATTCCCCCAGACCGTACTTTGAAGATCAAACACTCAAATACATTAGCGACTGAAAACCTTCAGTAAATAATGACCTTAATTGAAATTTTAACCACAAAAAGCATAATTAAGGGTGGCCTGATAACGTTGCAAGTGTCTTTCAAGGCTGCTGGACAATCGTATGTAAAAACCTCCCCCTGTATCTCATCCCTTCTTGTTAGTGAGAGCAAGATGTGTTAGTTTTTTATGCAAATCTTTATGTCAACACAGTAATAGCCGTTCCAACTTCTGTCTTTTTCATCCTCTAGAGTTTATTATTCTATTTAATGGGTCAGATCTGTGTTAGAGAATCACCTGGTAGAGAATTCGAAACTACAATCAATCTCTACAAGGAGGACCACATTACAGTCCAACCTTCATGGAGTTTACACTTCTGTATTGCTTGATACAAATGTAATTACTATTATAAAAACACACCATAAAAATGCTATTATACAGAATTTGGTGATGGGTTTACTTCATAGAATTGTAGAATTGTGCATTTTCCTGTAGATTTTATTTACATTCAGGCCTGCATGTCAGACAATAATGTGTGCAATACAGCAAGCAAATATGTTTTTTCTAATGATGCCATGGCTCAACCACATTCAAACATAAACCCAGGTGGACCTTACTGAGTTTGGGTTATCTTTGCATTTTTCTCAAAAAAGCCATTCCATCCCATCCCTCCTGCTTATTCAACGTGGAGCAAGATAGCTTTGCTGACAATGGGCTAACGTGCCCGTCATGTCGAACACTGTTACAGAAATCCAGAGGACCTAGAGGAAATCAGTGCAAAGGGAAAACATACGAACACATGCATGCAAATTGGGATTAAACCCGTAATCCTGAAGTTAAACTGCAGTGCTACTTACACATCCACTGTTAGAATGCTAAAAAAGCAATCCCACAAAAACATATTTGTCATTTCCAAGTATTTAAATCAACCAATAATAATATATAAATTTTCTCACCGTTAATATAATTGTTAATGATAATGTTATATACTACACAATATAAGAAATGATTGTGTAGTTGCAGTGAGTAAGAGTAAGCGGCATGGTGTAACTTACATGTTGTGGAAAATGCCGATTGCCAACACTCCATCCAAGACTGACTGTTTATAGCTATCAAAGTGAATATTCCTGGAACATTCTAGCTGCCTCGTTTGTATATTGCTTTGGACAAAAGCATTTGGCAAATAAATAAATGTAAATAAATGCAGAAATACAAGTAACATATTTATCGCTTCTTCAGTGATATGAATGAACCGTGGTACCTGGGCTTTCCACTAATGTGGCTTATCCACAAATGGGCACATCAACTATACCAGTGGTTGATGCTTGTCCACAGTAGACTAACACACAGCATGTCAGGAGTCCTACTTGCACGTATAAACATATCCTCATTAGTTTTCTTTTCTGCATCTAAATTTTCCAACAAAATTTTGAAAATTTGGTATCAATTTTCATCCTGTAAAAAAATCTGTTTAATTTTTTACTAAACCAGAAAATTACTTAAATTTACTGAACAGAAAATTATTTTTGAGTTTTCATGTTTGCATGGATGTCTTTATACTATGTTTTATTAAAATCCTGGAAGAGTATGCGGTACAAAATCTAAAAATCTAGCAAGATTATCAAGTGCATGTGGTATGGTTTTCTACATTGTGGTAGCTTCTGGCAATAATGCACTTCTTAGCATTCAGCTGTTAGTTGCATTATTAAAACTGCAAAATATACAGAAGAAAAACTTTGTTAATGTGGCCTGCCCTGTGGAGGACTGGCATCCTATCCAGGGGGGCACCCCTGCCTTTTACCCTATGCTTAGGCTCCAGGACCCCCCCCCGGACAAGCTTGTAATGGATATGCAGTTAAAATATGGATGGATTGGAACAGATTGCTACAAATGACCTGTTCGTAATTTACAAGTGATTACAAGTAATTTTCAAATCTATCATTATAAACTGATGTAAAGGCACATAGAGTAAATGTAGGTTAGAAAATATTCAGGTTTTGTTCTTTTCGTGTCTTCTTGTACTTTCTCTGCCATCTTCAAGTCCCCAGGCTGTCAGCACTTCACTTAACTTTTTGAGGTAGCTGGAGTCTGGGTATCCATTTCTGCAAAGAAAAAGCAGAGGATGATGCTGGAATGCAAACCTCAGCCTTTATCTCACCATGTGCTCCCTTGCAGTGAGCTTTGACTCACTATGTTTAAGCCTGTTGTGTTGTTATATATACCACACTGACCCATAGACTGACTCACTTTGACATGTGTTCCATACTGGTCTTGTGTGGTATGCTGCCCCAGACAACCCGGCCAATCTCGCCTTCCCTAGAGACAGTGAAAGTCAGGCCCCGAGCAAAAGCCTCCTCCAGCAGTGGCCGCAGCCTCCGCACCTGTTCGTTGAGTGGGAGGAAAGCTTCAAATGTGTCTCCTTGAAAAGGGGCCCCTGGATTTGGATGATTATCCTGTAAAAGGGGTAAAGATGAGAGGCAGAAACTGAATATTTGTTGGCCATTCCTGTAAGCACAACTGTCAGTCACAATTAGTAAATTCAAAATATATGTAGCACTTCTGTGTCTTTGTAAATGCAGAACCAGTCAAAAGTCTGGACACACATGCTTTTAATGTATTGGTCTCTCTTTTAGTTGTCGTTCACCTTATAGTAAAAGGCCGCAGGGTAATAAAGTGATACATAACAAATCCTGCAGTGACCAAGAGAGCTGCTGAAACATCTCAAAGTTTTCTCAGATTTTAGACTCTTCAAGCCCCCTTTTGCTTCTATGATACATTGCAGACTCATTCTTTCAACCGGTTTCCAGATGTAGCCACCTAGAAGATTGCTCCAACAGTTCTGAAAGAGTTTCCACCAATTTTTGGCACAAGTCTGCTACCCTGCTTTTACTCTTCGATCCAACTCACCCCAAACCTGCTCTATATGATTTTGGTCGGGGGATTGTGGGGGCCAGATCACCTGTTGCAGTACTCCATCTCTTTCCTTGTTCACAAGATAATACTCACCACATATCCGCGAGGTGTGCTTAGGGTCATAATCTTGTTAAAAAACAAATGATTTTCAGTAAGTGTCTCCAGACTTATGACTTGTATAGATATCTCCTGTTTAACATCCACATTATGTTCTGTTAAACAGTACGTTAAACGATTTGGACGCTGATCAAACATTACCATAGTCACTTAGAAAGTTTAGGCTACTCTGCCCTGCCGTTGTGTAAGATGCCTTTAACTACTGTACTAAGTAGTGTAGATAGTGCATATTTTAAATTTCATTATAAGTTAAAACACAATATGAAAACATTTAGTACAGAACAGTAATGCACGATCATTCTTATGTTTTTATCTTTTATAAAACATGAAACCCTTACCCTGCATACTGTCAATCACGTATCGTGTTTAGTAGCACGTCAGTTTTAAGAAGTTCCGTATTCAAAGATTCTTTAAACGTCAGGCAGCTCTGTACAATACCGTGTCCTTGTTTGCTGACAACGCTACCTGCAGCCTGCCTGTGCGTTTTAAAAAAACAGCGGCCGCTTTGTCCAGCATTAAGGCATAGATTTTATTTTTTATTATAACACGGCCATAGCCGTTCGCGCGAACGGACGGGGGATATCTGTACTCTACATGCCATCCGCATTGTCTCTAGTTTCTCATTTTTATCCCATACTGTCCGACAGTTCCATCCATGTGCCTCTGCTTATATACAAACAGGAAACATGAAATGGGGAACACCTGCTTATACATAGCCTTCAAGAGTCAAGACTAAAATCCAAGAAATTCCAGTTATGGCTTTCAAAAATTATTTTAATGGGAAAAACTTACCCCTTGGATACCATTCGGAATGATGTAGGTAATCTTAAGTGTCATGTCCTTTGGGTGTCCAGGCAAGCTGAAGGACATTTCATGGAAAATCATTTTACCCCTGATGCCACTGACTTTACCTGCTTTGTGGCAGACCTTGCAAGTGGAATGGGTTTCTACAGAGCACTTGGAGCAGAATGGGAAACCACAAGCCATCCTGACCACTGGTCCCTCATTCATTCCACATGCACATGTCTTGCTTTCATATTCCTGAGTCCTGCTCTCCTCGTGTATCCACCTCGAAGATTTGGGATCCTTCTGTTTGGAGTGCTCCCAAAGTGGACTTTTTTGGTCTTCTGGATCAGGACAAGAGTGGTTATTAAGAGTGTTCGCCTGTGTATTTTTCTCTTTTGGCCCCAAGACCTTCTGAGTCGTATCAGCAAAGGATGACAGTAATTTTGGTCCACTCTGTGCCACAGCAATTTGACTGGCCTCTGTTAGCGGACTCTGAGGTGTATCAGTATTGAGGCTCGCTCTGCCTGTTTTCCCATGCTTTCCCAGCGTAAGCTTCAAAACAGAATCTTTCTTCATAACAGACTGATTACCTTCACCCCGATTGGTTGTCAAATCACATGTCTGGATATTGTTTTTTCCTAGTCTGCTGGGCACACTTCCATCTTCTCTCTGTGTGCCTTCACTGCCCAAGGTACTACTGCTAATGCTAGAACACCGAAGTAGACTTCCATTAATTAAGCTGCCACTTTTGTAGGGAATCTCTTGGTCCTTATGGAATTCGATCTGTTCCTGAGGGGCGGAGTGCTGAGTCTGACTGGGAGCTAAATTGGTATGGTTGGCATCCACCCCGAAGATCGCCTCTTCCTTTGACATCTTCCTTTTTGTTGCATTACTTAAGGCCTCTATTATATTTGAATACACCTCATCACACAACAGTTTTGGTCCTGAAAGACATATGGCCTCTGGATTTTGAACAATTTTTACCTTATGAAACTTTCTTCTCAATTCCGTGCAATAAACCTCCAAGGTTTTGTTTAGGTCTTTTGCACCCAGCTTTGTCAATGACAGCTCCTGTACACTGAAGTCAGCGGAAACAGCAGATACTCGCTTCCTAACCTCCTGCTGGCAGTCACTGAGCTTTTCTGGGTCAGTCCCACTCAATTTGAGAGTGAAAAGGTCCGGCGATTTAATTTCCTTGATATTCACCGAGGACTTTATGTCCTCAACCCAAGTGTGGTACATATCCTTCATGTAAATCCATGTACCTTTTGAAACAGGCACCTCCACACTGTAGATTCCCGCTCTCCCTATGCTGTCACTGACACCAGTAGTTCCAGTTTTACTCTTTCTTTGGTTGCCCTTTGACACATCTCTTTCTTTCTCATCCTGCTGAGAGCGCACTAAGCCAGAAAAACTGTTACTCCTTCTCAGAGTAGATTGGGCTCCCAGTTTTGGTGATGGTGCTACAGTATTGAAGAGACTTTTTTCCTGAAATAGGTCACTCTGCAAGGTAGAAGGAGTGCCCATAAAGTATTTTGCTTTATTGGGTAACACAGCACTGGTTGGCACCAAGGTCCGGAGTGAGCTAACTTCACTTGTGGAGGCAGACGCAGAGTCGGTCCTCTTATAAAGCTTGCTCTGACCAAGATCACTTAGTCCTTGACGGACTAACCTTCTAAGTCCACCGCCATCATTAACTCGTCCACTGCCTAACCTCTGCTCATTACTTGTCATCTGTTTTAAATTAGGAGAGGAGAAATCTCTCTGTGTATCTACATGTGAACATGTGTCATCCAGTGAGGATTTTACCCAGTTTTCCCCAGGAGTTTCATTCATGACTTCCTTGAACTTGGCAGCTAACATGTACTGCCTACCTGCCTCTGCTCCCATAGCTCTGGTACCTTTGTACGGCCTGTCCTCACTGGTGTCAAGTATTTTGGCCGTGGAGGTGAAAAGACGTGTATCCCTCACCTCCTGTTCCCCTGACTGAGTGTAACTTGCTCTCTTCTGCTTAGAGCCTTCCTCTGAATCTCGAATGTAAAGGAGATGCTGTTTAGCCTCAGAGACGTCGCTGCTGCTGCCCACGAGGTAAATATATGTTTCATCATCAGTGAGCATCAGCATGGGCATCCGCAGCTGCAGGGCCTTGCAAGTTGCCTTGAGGTCAGTCGTGAGAAGGCACCTCTTGGGAAGCTGCTCCTTTCGTAGCCTGATCTCTTTCTCCTGATACAACTGGCTCAGCTCCCCATGCACCTGCTGTATACGGTCCAGCTGCTTCCTTGAACCACCTTTTGCTCCCTCTAGAGCCTGTAGATAGAGTGTGGTGACATCCTGGGTGGTAACATCCACAACCTCCACCCTGTGCTGTTTTAAGATCTGCATGTATTCTTCACCACAGAACTGCTGCAGGTAGCGGAAGATGTCAGAGTCCAGAACCAAGGAGTAGTCCTCCAGTGAAGGCTCCTCTGTATGGGCTGCCCGAAGCCCATAATCATCCTGTTCAAGACCAGAGTAATGAAGTCTCTCTGACTTCGCTTCCCCTGATATTCCAACATTCAAATCAAGGGCTTTTCCAGGCTGTGTGGTCTTCTCCTGACTTTGGCTGCTCCTGTGGTGGTGCTTTCCCTTACTATCAGGGTTCTTTTTGCTTACTTGTCCATCTGTCCCAAGCACAGAGGTGGCTCCAGGTGCCTGTGTCTCTAAAAAGCCCAGAAGCTGGTTGATCAGGGCCTGAACCTCAGAGTAGCTACCACTCAACGTACAAAGCTCTTTCTCAGGGTTGAATTTGAACTCCACATTAGGGAAGCCTTTTTGTAGGCGGGTCACTGTCCCTTTTCCCAGTGGAAGCTGGCTGTAGTTTACAGTGAGCTGTAACTGTACAAGAACCTAAAGGAGAGAGTAAGATGACAGAAGGGCAAGAGAGATAAATAAAGAAGGACATGAATTAGTATTAATTAATATCTGAATTTTATGTGAAATAATGCTGATCCTTCATAGGGCGCGCGTATTTTATTCTAACACGCCAGTTATTCTGTCACACCCACGTAGAATTTTAAATTCACCAGAAAGCACAAGAAGTAAGGTGATGGAATCAAAGCCTGCATTTGTTTTACTTGTTCCTCTTACCTCATCTCGGCTCACATTTTCCTTGAACAGACTCACAGAAAGCTCATATTTCTCATCGTCAACCAGTAGGATGTGTTTTCCACGCTGAACTACCGTCTGAGCCACTGCATTGCAAAAGACATCATTGTTACTATGAAAAGGCACCAGCAGACAGCTGTGGTCCTTCAAATCCACTTCATATCTAACCGCGAACTACTTGTAAGTAATATCTTTATTTCCTGGTGATACAATAATCCTAAGGTAACCCTGATCCTGGATTCCTCCCTGTCCAAATTTTTTCATTTATTTATTTTTTTGTGTCATGTATTGACATTCTTCAAACTGCCCACTGACCTGTACTGTCCTCAAAGGTAATCAGTGCACAGCCAGGATGGACTTTGGAGATGAAGACCGAGGCTATTTCCCCACCTCCGTTTCTCTGCCTCAAAAAGTGTATGTAGAGCTTATCTGTTAGCTTTTCTTCCTCAATATCCGTCGGTAGTCCAGATACCCTGACAGTCTGTCCATCTCCTTCCATCTTGCAAATAGAGGTTTGGCCGTATTTACAGCTGAACTCAAAAAAGAAAATTAAACAATGCAACATTACAGCAATACTCGTACATACTGCAATTTTATCGTGCATTTTCATATATATACTTACTTTTCTGTTATAAGACGTCTAACTGCTTTGCTTATAAGCTGTGTCCTTGACAACAGTAGGCATAGTAATTGAGTTAAAGACACTGATTAAACCTACGTCATGCATTGAATAACGTTGTTAGTTATTAATAATTCGTCGTTAGTTTAACTGGAAATGGAGACATGCATTGGAACTTTTAATGTAACATCTCGGAAAAGAATTGACATGCAAATATTAACAAGTGCATTTACCTACTTCTCCTTCAGCATGTGCGACACTACAACCCGTATTCCTTGTCACGACAAAATCCTCCGCCGCACGCTAAGAAAAAAGTAAAAACAACAAACTTACACGAAGTACAGTTTAGTTTATTTTTTTTAAATGTAATTTCACGAGGTTTTGGCGTCTGTGTATCAGATTTTGTTTGAAATAAATGACGCAGTTTTATAGAATCCCAAATTACCTATTATTTCCTTCTCAAAATGAGTACTGTTTACGTGCACCGACATTTTCAAGAAAGAGAAAGTAAAAGAAGATTGTATGCGTTGTCTCTTCTGAAACGCTAGATGGCGTATAGTTCATAGACGTGGAAAGGTACGTGATATTTGCGTGTTACTTTTAGGTAATGTTTAGCAAGACTTTTTAGAATCAGGATTATACGTACTTTTGTAAATTATCTTTCAAACGAAGAATTTCCACGGTGTGATATTTACTACAAAATGATGTGCGCTGGACAGCTTGCATATAACTCTTGTTTTTTTCCTATTTTTGGACACTTATTCTTCCTTGTCTAAAATAATGGATAGTTCTGATAATTGACTCTGTATTTATTCATTTTTCTTTATATCCACTCATTGAAATAAAGTATATTAGAAGCAGGGTGCATTTGATAACTTCATATAATGATCACATAATGTAAAATGTTAAACATTTTGTTCCAACATATTTTGCATTATGATGAATGTATCTCTTTTTTGGGCATGATTTTCGATCGCTGACCATATTTTACAGAAAATGGATGGATGGATGGATGGATGGATGGATGGATGGATGGAAGGATGGATGGATAACCTATTTTGTCTAGATGGACAGCACATTTCAGTTATGTATTACTTTTTCAGGATAAGCAATTGGAAGATTGATATATGGTACATTTTTAACGATACAAGATTTATAAAGTAGCATAGGAAAGTCTTGGGGAAGTCATAGTATTGTTTTATATATTAGTATGATTTTATTTGATTTGAAATACCTATGTATTTAACATAACGCTTCAGAAGCAAGCCGGAATTCTGGTGTGACAATGGCAACATTAAAACTACAAATCCCGGTATGTTTATTGCAGCGGAATCGAACCAATCAGAAAAGAGATTGTTAAACGTGGTAGGCATGCGCTAAGGACAATTCAATGTGCGCGTTGGTGCCAGTACCGAGCGTTCTGTTGGAGGTCATACCTAAGGATCCGACCGGTGTATAAAGTAGGTAATTTGGTTTTATTTGTTACAGAATGAAGCGCAATCGTAAATTATATATGCTGTTCATGTCTCATAAATGGACTTTAAACTGAGAAATATATATAAATATACTGAATTGTCAACTTTCCGATAATTCTACATTGATATGGCAGTCTAGCGAAAACTGGCAGCCTGGCCTTGTAAGATTTATCTAGACAATACCGTTTTGCTGAAACGTCGTATCATGTAGTGATAACTGCGAGTGTGTGTGGTATCCTTTTGGTAAGTGCTAGTAAAACGTTATCTGAGTCGGAGCATGCTAGCTAAGCCCCAGCATGTGTGATTAACCCAACGACTGAGTGTAGGCCGCTTGCAGGTGGCGGACAGGGAAGGCCAGGTTTCTGCTACAGTTAGATTTTATACTAAAGTAGCTAGATAGTCGTTTCTGTTCGTTTCGGTTTTCGGTAAAGTGACGCCCGAAGATCCCAGTTGAAAGCTGCATTATAATTTGTCCTTGAGTTTCCGAGACATGTGAGAGGTAGGATATAATTTTGTATTTCTATATTCTGGAAAATACGATGTACAAAGATTTTGCCTAGGGTAATGTGCCCCTTCTATTTTTTCTTTTTATATTAATCCACTGTGGATTTTAAAATAAGATTGTGTCACTCACTGTAATTGTCACATAAATGTCTACATATAGGCAGAAAGTTTCAATTTTTCAAGTTCAGGGTTGCCACTATGCAGTGAAGTTTCTGTAGTTCTGTAGTAACCGTACGATGTTCCCTTTCCTTGCAGAGCTGCTAATAGCCAGCATGGCAAAATTGTTTGAGTCCATTGGGAAGTTGGGTCTGGCCCTGGCTATTGGCGGTGGGGTGGTGAACTCTGCGCTTTACAATGGTGAGAATACAGAGAAATTTCTTTGCTCATTTACCTGTATAACCCTGGATAGGTTGGTTTCTACTTTAAAAATAGCAGGAGTTAAGTGAAGTGATCTTACCAGTATATATCCTGTGTTTGATTGACATATTTAAAATGTGACCATAAACATTTTAAACAAGGTATGCATCATATGATATTTGTATGATGTTTTTAAAAATATGTTTCAGTGGATGCTGGCCATCAGGCTGTGATCTTTGACAGATTTCGGGGGGTGCAGGACACCGTGGTGGGTGAGGGCACCCACTTTGTCATTCCTTGGGTGCAAAAGCCAATTATCTTTGACTGCCGCTCCCGCCCCCGCAACGTCCCTGTGATCACCGGCAGCAAAGGTGTGTGTGTGTGTGTGTGTGTGTGTGTGTGTGTGTGTGTGTGTGTGTGTGTGTGTGTGGGGGGGGGGGGGTACATGTCCCAGCCAGGTACACAGATTTGCTGCTCTACATTTAACCATTCAATAATTTATGTCCTGTTAAACACTTGTGCTCCTTTCAGTTTCTACCTCGGTGCTTTAGTGAGTAAAGATCAACCAGTTTTGTGTTATTTCTGCATGGACTAAAATATAAAAATTATACAGTGAATTAGGCAATTTAATTATCCAGAGCATGACCAAAACCTGTCTTGGGTGTCTTTTTGAATGAGGCACAATAACAGTTATATTGGGCTTGATTCAGTTCTGGCTTTGATCCCTGAAACAGTTCCTTACCTCCTGCTCATGGCCTTATGGCCTTATGGCCTGCCATCCTTGTCCCCCACAGATCTGCAGAACGTGAACATCACACTGCGCATCCTATTCCGGCCAGAGGCCAGCCAGCTGCCACGCATTTTCACCAGCATCGGGGAGGACTACGATGAGAGGGTGCTGCCTTCCATTACCACAGAGGTCCTCAAGTCTGTGGTGGTGAGCACCTGAGTGGGAGGGCTGGGTTTCGGAGCTGGTGATGGTACTGGGGATGTGGCTCTTCGTACCTTTCTCAGCCATGAATGATGCTTATGAGCTTGGGTTGAAATGGGGAAGATGTTTCTTCAGTGGTGAACTTATTGTGTCTCTGTGTGTGTGTGTCTGTGTGTGTGCGCGCGCGTGCCTTTCTCTTTTCTAAAGGCTAGGTTTGATGCTGGAGAGCTTATTACCCAGAGAGAGCTGGTGTCCAGGCAAGTCAGCGAGGACCTGACGGAAAGAGCCTCCACCTTCGGCCTCATTCTGGATGATGTGTCATTGGTATGTTGCCTTTCCAACCAGATGTGCTGATCCAATGTAGTGTTTCAGTGTCGGCTCAGCTTCAGTGTTGACACCCCCCATCCCCATCCTGCAGACCCACTTGACATTTGGGAAGGAGTTCACAGAAGCTGTGGAAATGAAACAGGTGGCCCAACAGGAAGCAGAGAGAGCACGGTTCATTGTGGAGAAGGTACGGGCGAGAGAGACAGTGCGGGGGGGGTACACAACAACTGGGAGAAGCCCTGTTCTCAGGGTCCTTTTAACTCTAGTTCCTAATTCCGATGAACCCAACAGGTAGAACTCTTTTGGCTTACAGAACTGTTAGGGATACAGTCATTGGTTATACAAGTGTTACTGTGAAGTCCTAAACTGTGGGTGGTCAGACAATCAAGGCAGCCATTTCCAGGCCTGCCACGTCATTCCTGCCGATCATAGGCTTGTTAAATTTGGAAAGATGTCAGTTGACTTATTACCTATTGCTCTGTATTAATGTCATTAATATAATGATTACATAAGCCTGGCTCTTGACACTTGATTCCCAAATGAGAGCTCTGGCCTGACCCCTTGGTGTTCTACTCCTCCCCAAAAGGCTGAGCAGCAGAAGCAGGCAGCCATCATCTCCGCGGAGGGTGACTCCCAAGCGGCTCTGCTCATCGCTAACTCCCTGGCCACAGCAGGCGACGGCCTGGTGGAGCTGCGCAAGCTGGAGGCGGCCGAGGACATCGCCTTCCAGCTCTCCCGTTCCCGCAACGTTACCTACCTGCCCTCAGGCCAGGGCACGCTGCTTCAGCTGCCCCAGTAGGCCCACCCCCTTCAAGTTCTTGCCCCTCGACCCCCATTGGTTGAAACAGTCACCCACTTGCGAATGGTCTAGATTGTGAAATATAAGCCCAACTCTCATATAACTGGGGTCCAGTGGAAGCGAAGCCTTGAAGAAGCTTGGAGCTTTTGAGGGAGTGTGTGTCTGTCTGTGTGTGTGTTTGCCAGAATCCACAGGCAGTGGATCCTATAGCAAATGACCATTTATCCCAGTCAGAATGCTATAGTATGTGCCCTGTTATAGTAATTCTGATTCTCAGGCTCTGTCCACTTCATGTGTGAATGCAGCTGTGGGTGTATCCTCCTCTGTGACTGAGGGCTGGGGGGCAAATGAGTCACTGGGGAGATTTGAAGGTATCTAAAGTTCAGCCACCCGTTCAGTCCTGGAAACCTGTGGAAGGAACGGGATACAAATGGAAGAATTTTTTTTTTTTTTTTAATTTAATGACCTGCCCTTTGTTATAAGCTCTAATGTAGGAGTCAGTGGGTTTGGTCTATCCCTGAAACACAGTGAGAAGATTTCCCAGTCTGGCTTTCCAGGAGAGATGCACCCAGTGCCATTTTGTCTGGAAACAGTCTTCATTCCACCGTATGTCTCAGCTGAACTATTAAAGTATACAGTTTCTACTCAGCCTTGGTGTCTATGCTGTGTTTGTATGTATGTCACACAGTCCTGGGTGACATAGCATGCTCTTAGCTAGTCCTGGAGTTGTTTTATTACCGTTACTCATTTAGTGAAACCGTAATTGACTGCGAATGAAAATCCTGCCCACGCTGGAATTTGAATCCTTCTCGCTGTCCACTGGATGGCGACAATGTGCTTAAACGGCTCAGAAGGAACTAAAACATATTCTGATGCAGCAGTAGCTTCTTCACCAGTTCAGGGAAAACTCTATTGGATTTATTTACATAAGAATCTGTCCATACTGTGAAACATCCCCTGCAGTATTTAGGTATAAATTTTAGAGTACATGTAAGTTAAAGCGTATAATTGGGTGCTGTGAAATGTTATCCTGTGTGTTTTTTGTTTTCTGATTTTCATGTTTTCTGGTTTATTGGGTCTTGTAACACTCGAAGGGATGTTCATTAGTGGTCAATATTCCTGTCTTGATTAGTGGAAGACCACATCTTGAAGAGCAGGCTATGCTAGGCAGTTCTCTCAAGTGTGATTTTTTTGGGGTTTGTTGGTGTTATGGTCATTTGGTTATGGTGGGGTTTGTGTTTGGGCTGGTTTTGTCAGATCCATATATCTGGTTATTTCATACTATAGTGAATCACTGGTGATAGCCTTCTACCCGCCTTCATCTAATCTGAAGTTGAGGCATCTGAACATATGTGAAACAGGTCGATTTTTTAAGCACAGGAAGTTAGTGTCTTTCCTGTTTATTTTCTTCTCCAGTCCGATTCAGGTCTGCGCACTTAGCCACACTGGGGGTGGGGCTCTGCATGGGCTCGTCTTGTTCCGATAATGTTTCACGTTTCATCCTTGAATTTCTATAATGCTCATTGTTACCACAGTGAGATGAATAAAGTTCAGTTATTCAGCTGCAGGTTCTAGTAAAAGCTGGAACAGAACCTACCTGAAGAACAGAACAGCACCTGCAGCAATCATTATTTTCTACACGGAAGGACCCTAAACTGTATGCCACGCTTGATGTAGGCAGCGATTCGGATCCATCTCAACCTAGAACCCAGCATAAGCAAAATGAACCATTTAACCTGTTGTTTACGTAACTGGACATTTTCAAAATGTGGTAAATTCTTGGATCATTAAAGTTAATCTTAGTCTTAATTTTAACTAATGGATTCATAGCGTGCGTAACTGGTCACCTTAAGTCACTGTATTGTTTTGTAGATAATTCCATATCGTTTTTTTCCGATATGTCAGCAGTAATACCTGGGCTGCCAACTCTCACGCATCTGGCGTGACACACATTCTTTCTCACTGTCACGCTCACGCAAGAAATCTTACGGCAAATCTATATTATTCCATTATAAACCTAAAATTACCTACATCAAAAGCGCTGGAGCAGTTTGCAAACCCTACAGACTATTTACAAGGTAATAAAATTCTTACATACATGTAAATGTGTTAGCAGGTTTGTTTCGAATTGAAAATCTCACGCCAGCTACGCTCAGAAAAAAGGGTACCAGTCTGGACCTTTGCTTGTCGCTGGGGCTGTACCCTCATGGGTCTGCCAACTGTTCCCTTAGCTGTAGGTAACTTTTACGGTACAGAAATGGACTCTAGCCTTTTTTTCCTCAAGAGTGTAGCTGACCGAAGTTGGCCACCGTCTAACACTGTCAATAAAAATTATACTGTAAGATTTCGACCCAGGCCTACGTGAATTTAATTGGTATGAGTTTTAAAATAATCGCGCATTACTTGTATATATTTATTCGCTTCTGAGAGTGGAACAGTAGGCTGGCTGTTCAGAGAAGCGGTGAACCGCGCAGGGTAGTTAAACAGACGCGCACGTGTGCGCATCCCATAGTGAACGGCGGAGGCGAGGGCGCTATACATGCAGGGTGAGTGTGCGTACGTTACCGTTTATACTGTGATAGGGAATGTCCTTTATTTAATAACATGGGAAAGAATCGCAGGAATAGGACATGCATCTTTAAGTCGAGTTTTTTTTTGGGGCGGGGGGGCATCCGTCGAAGGTTTAGCTTCCTATTCTACGGTTTTGTATTAAACAGATTCCACGCAAATTACTAGCATTTTTTTACCATTTGGAATGTGTAACCGTAGTATATCGATTCTGCTCTCCGTGGCATTTTGGGTGCAGAATAAAAAGAGTGATCCGTTCGAAGGAGAAGAAAATTTGCCTTCCTTAAGTAATGCATGCCACGTAACGATTTGAAAAGTAAATTATTCTTGTTCAAACTTGACACTAGCCGCAGTACTGAAGTGATCGTGGTAGTATCGTAGTAGTAATACGGGGACGGAATTGAGACTGACTTATGAGGAGTGGTTAGCTGACCTGAATCTGTTCAGCCTCGAGCAAAGGAGACTAAGGGAGGACGCGACCCAGGTGTATAAGATTCTAACAGGTCTGGATGCTGTTCAGCCAAATGGCTACTTCAGTATTAGTTTAAATACTAGAACTCGTGGCCATAATTGGAAATTAGCGGGAGGATGATTTTAAAACTTCTTTAGCACTTCTTTACACAGCGTGTAGTTAGAGTACGGAATAGTTTTCCTGTTAATGTAGTGCAGGCTGAAACCCTGGGTTCCTTTAAATCAGATAAGATTTTATCAACTGAGGTATTAGTTGAGTTCACCCCAAACGAGCTTGATGGGCAGAATGGCCTCCTCTCGTTTGTAAATTTCTTATGTTCTTATGTTCTGTTCTTATTTGTCCAGTCTAGTATGACTGTGATTATCCTGTTTGATAGTTCATACGATAATACAGCCTTGAATGATGCTCTTAAATGGTTTGTTGGCAGTACACGCATTGTCAAGCTCTGTTAACCACTCAAAGTGAAACTCCACTGGGTTATGCCGCAAACATGGTGAGATTGTTCGTTTGCCTAGAGTTGACGGTTTTGGAGATATCTGCAACATAAGTGAATGTATATTATCTTAGGTAGGCTATCAGTGCAGCAGCGGGAAAGTGAGCTAAGTCTTAAAATTCACAGCTGCTGTACATGATTAACATTCATAGCTATGAGTATTTGTGTTGATGATTGGAGGTGATGCAGTTGATATGTAGAGACACAAAATAGTTTTACCATAAGATGGAGCTCCTGGCTTTGAAAACTAGTCAGCCAAAGTTGAAAGCAGTGTTCTGTAAAATATTGTGGCTCTTTGTGGTTTTGTCTTTTCATTTCTAAACTCTTTGAAAGACACCCACATAGTGCTTCGCCCGCAGCGTAGGCGTAGTAATCATTGGAAATCAGCCTAGAGGTTTCTCTACGAAAAGCCGACGTACCTGACTTCCTGTGAAACTCACTTTACCTACAGGCAAAAGCAAAAACAGTCACGATGTCCTCTGTCCTCATTAAGCTGTGTTTCAATCAAAAGTTTTTCAGAATGTTTTACAAATGTTCCAGATCTTTTCCTAAAGGTACTATTCTCTCCATGGGCGATGAAAAATGTATAAGCTAGTTCAGGGGGTTCTAGCATTTGTAAAAGCAGGGACCCCCAAATGAAAATGGAAGAGAGGCTGGGTGTGTCTGATTTTTGTTACAAGGGGAGGTCATGCCCAAATTCACATGTGACACCCATCTTTTGAAAAGTGCGATGGAAACCATCTTGGGGTAGTTAGTGGGTGATGTATGGCAGCTCTGTGTAAGAACGACCTTCATCCATCATCAGCATCTAGGTCATGACAGCTAATTTTTTTCTTTATTCCTTTACCCCCAGATTTACTCATTTGATTATATATAATTCTACTGTAATGTATCCTACAATGTATATTTGTGATTTTCATCCTGGTGAACTTTCCCATGTGGGACCTCTAGTGCCTCATCTTGGGTCACCTTGACACACACAGGTTAGATTTCTTCAAAGGTACACAGTAGGGCCTGTTGTGGGCCTGATACATTTTGCACAAATATTGATTAAGTTAACAATTGTATTGCCTAGTGTCAAATCCAAGAAATTAGAGACAAACTGCACAGTCAGAGAATGTGGTATTTTGTGCTTTTGTTTCCTGAAGAACACGTGATTAAGATCTGAAAACATTCACTAACAGTACAGGGTTGAATCTCAAATATCGCCTTGAAGTTTGCTGTCAATATGGGTCATATAACACCATAACATTCAGGCAGGAGGCTCACTATCCTAACCAAACTGCACACCAGAAACCGACACTGACTAACAATGTGAACAATCATTTCACAGAAAGAAAAATTTTGACTGATATTTTGGAAATGTTAAATTGCATTAACAAAATAGACAGGATTTTGGTATTTATAATTATTTATTTGGATCAGTTAATTGGAAAAGTTAATTGTATATATGCATCTGCATTTAACCACGACTGAGTTCAATAATTTTTTCACCTATGTTTTGAAAAATATGTTTTTCCTTTATATACGCTTGTTCAGGTTAAGCCTATGTTTAGTTATTAAACCCATGCACTTACACTGATCAGCCATAACATTAAAACCACCTACCTAATATTGTGTAGGTCCCACTCATACCACCAAAATAGCTCTGATCTGTCTAGGCATGGACTCCACAAGATCTCTGAAGGTGTCCTGAGGTATCTGGCACTAAACTGTTAGCAACAGACTTGTTTGTCCAGCACAGATGCTTGATCAGATTGAGATGTGGGGAATTTGGAGACCAAGTCAACACCTTGAACTCTTTTTCACGCTCTTCAAACCATTCCTAAACAGTTTTGGTAGTGTGGCAGTGCGCACAATCCTGCTGAAAGAGGTCACTGCCAACGGGGAATACTGCTGTCATGAAGGGATGTACTTGGTCCTCAACAATGTTTATGCAGGTGGTATGTATCAAAGTAACACCCACATGAATGCCAGGACCCAAGGTTTCCCAGCAGAACATTGCCCAGAGCATCACACTGCCTCTGGCTTGCCTTCTTCCCACAATGCATCATGGTGCCATCTCTTCCTCAGGTAAACGATGCATACACACCTGGCCTTCCACACGATGTAACTGAAAACGTAACTCATAAGACCAGGCCACCTTCTTCCATTGCTCCATGGTCCAATTCTGATTCCCACGTGCCCATTATTGGCACTTTCGGCAGTGGACAGGGGTCAGCATGGGCACTCTGACCAGTCTGCAGCTACCCAGCCCCACACACAGCAAGCTGCACTGCACTGTGTGTTCTGCCACCTTTCTGTCATAGTCAGCATTAGCTTTTTCAGCAATTTCTAGGTCTCCTGTGGGACTGGACCTGATGGACTCCCTTTGGGTACCCATGACCCTGTCACTGGTTCACCAGTTGGCCTTCCTCTGACCACTTGTAGTAGGTACTGACCACTGCATACTGGGAACACCCCACAATACCTGCTGTTTTGGAGATGCTCTGACCCAGCCATCTATCCATCACGATTTGGCCCTTGGCAAAGTCACTCAGATCCTTACACTTGGCCATTCTTCCTGCTTCCATCACATCAACTTCAAGAACTGACTGTTCGCTTCCCCAGTGTATAATGGCACCCTTCACAGGTAATGAATATTATCAATCAATCAATCAATCAATGTTATTCACTTCACCTGCCAGTGGTTTCAAAGTTATAGTTGTTTGGTGTATTTTCTACAGAAAAAATATTGAAATAAATGAAATAAATACTTCGCTACTGATGAGTTACTCTCGAATTACTTAGAGTAAAATATTACTCTAAGGTTCCGATGCAGTTTACCTTTAAATATACAAGGAATGTCCTGTGGTTGTTATGGAAACATTTTGGGAATGTTGAGCTTAAAATACTTTCTCAGAATATTGTAAATATTATGAATTTTTTAAAGTTGAAAGCCAGTTTAATGTCATATGGGGTGATAAGTAAAATGAAACTATTATCTGAGAAGATTAAAGATTAATATGACATCTTTTTGAAAGAACAAAAATAGAAACTAATGTATCTTTTAGAAATCAAGCTTTGCTGTTGTTGTGATGATTTTCTTTGTTTCTGCTACTTGTCTTAAAATCTAAATGAGAAAACCAATATGCCAAGCAATATGAATAATTTGAAGTAATTGCAGAAAAAACATACTCATGATAAAAGAAAAAGTGTTGTAATAATTATAGCCAGTTAAAACAGCACGTCCAATTCTTGTTCCAATATATGTGCAGAGTGGCTGTTTAAGTGCGTTTTTATACTTTTTAGAGGTTCTGTGAGGTTTTGTTTTATTTTACTTTACTTAATTTAGTTTACCCTAAGCTGTTCTACCATATAAAAAACAAGCTATGATCAATTACAACTGTTAAACACATACCAAGGAGGATTTGGTATTGATTAACTCGGGGTCCTAAAATAATACCGGTTTGTAAACCTGCCCTAGCAGGGCTCTGCTGTTACTTCTTTAAGAAAACAAATCTCAGGATGAAAATTAACTCGACTGAAGAGTTTTCGTCCTCGTTCCATCCATTTCCTGCTTCACACAGCAGTTGCATCCTTTCACATCAACTCCTGCACACATCAGTTAATACGTTACACGTCCTGCAAGATTTTCTTTTAGTCCAACTGGTTTGTTTTATCCAATAAACTTGGGAAATGCAAACTGTTGTCATACTAGTGTCACATATAATATATCCTATACTGTCCATCAATCCATTTTCAATACCGGCTTATCTCATGTGGGGGGGGGGGGGGGCTATCCCAGCAATTAAACAAAAGCAGATATTTTATAACCTGCACTCATTATTGTTTCGCTGTATTGTGATGCAAATCAGAAACTGTATCGTATATGAATGATTCTGAAAATTTTGCCTAATCTGTTTCCACATAGAAGCAATATTAATTACGCAAATCATTGTACCAAAATGTTAATGGGTCGACCTTCTTAGTAGCAACTCTTTGAGAGGGGCTTTTGGTAGCCTCAGCATTTGGGCCCTTACTCTGCTGCTGATCAGCAGCACCTTATATAACTAGTTGTATTTTCCCTTAATCTCAGCAGGCTGATGATGAATAGTATTCACCTACACATTAATATACAGCTGTTTTCAGAATGTATCACTGAATCCATATGAATACATCTGAATTTCAATGTTTTATCTTGACTCATGCAGCAGGATAAATGAACCCCTATAAAATATTATATTGATATTATAATGATATAAAACTAATACTATTAGTCACAGACTACAAGTACAAATAATATTTATACCAAATGTTTGCATTTCAGACTGAAAAACAATTTTTAGTTACAGCTCTGTCTCGACAGCATCTTCTTTTCTCAGAAGACCTGAGAAATGCTATAGAGAAGCGAGATAGAGGAGCAAACGTGTCCTTGGGAAGTAATCAAAGCACTGCATGTTCAGGGCAGTGGGGTCAGGTCTGCCTATTCAGCTCTGGCAAAAACTCCCCATGTCCCTCCACAGCGTCTTCCACAGCGGAGACGCTTCCAGGCCGCTGTGGTTTCCTACCATGTGATTGCTATGCTGATTAGCCACGTTTTTGACAATCTTGGTGGAATATTTTCACCGAACACCTTTGTAACTATATGCAGTCACCGGAAAGTCTTATTATTGACAGAGTGTGATGATGCAAAGATGGTTTTCTTTTTTGACATCCTGAACCTATATACTAGTTATTCTCCATTTTCTCGTTTTCAGGCTAGCAGCTCTGGAAATGTAGAACTGCTTTTCCTTATGGTTTAGAGCTAGGATTAGGGTTGCCATAATGGTTAGAGCCATGGGTAGCGTTAGGGTTGGTAATAGGTTAGAGCTAGGGTTATGGTTAGGGTGCCTATTATGGTTAGAGCTAGGATTAGGGTTACCTAAAGGGTTAAATTTAGGCTTAGGCTTAGGTTTAGGGTTGTTACAAGACTTTAGGGATAAGTTTAGGGTTAGGGTTAGCTTGTGGACAATGTACTCTGTGTGATATTACCATATTGCTTGTTGGTAGCTAAATTAGCTTTCTGGCTATATTTAAACTGTAATTGGTATATCTCTGCTGTTTAATAAAGATACCTGTCCCACAACACAGAGTAGTGTATGCCATCATGGGGCACCTGCCAGTATAACCATTTCCTGTGAAAATAAGTGTCCATCCCCAAGACCTTGGTACGTATGAGCAGTGTTGACCTAGTTATGAGTTATTCTGTAAATCCTGAATCATTTTGCCTCCTGTTAATTGGCTATAGTAGCCCTCTGAGTCCCAAATATGTAACTAAGGGCACTTTTCCACTGCACCAGGTACTGTTCTTTTGGTACACAAAATTCAGTGCTTAACCCTTTTCATTGATTTCCAGTCAGGTACCAATACCAAAAATTCCAGTACCAAAAGAACCAAACCAGTGGGGGTCCTTCTCCAGGACTTTGGGGCAAAACTTGCGAACAGGTTTATTGCCAATTGTTTATGCAAATAACCTGCCGCCCCAAGCACAAAATATATCCACTGTCCTGAAAAAGTGTAGTCACAAACTCAGAAAACAATGATAAAGTAAGTAAAAAAAAGTATTCATAATAGATGTGTGAACAAATGCAGACCCAAACTTTAATTGTGATTGGGTCGGAATAAGAGATTCAACGAGATATGGATGGCATGACAAGCAATAAAAAACAGCATTTGGTATAATATACTAGGGCTATATGATCTTGGAAAATTTTCAAATATTGCTATGTGAATTTGCAGAAATAAATTTTGGGGTATTTATAAAGCAAAAAGGAGATCAAAATAAATACATTTCTCAGAATCCCATCTGGGAATGATTTAAACAGCAAGGAGGAAAATGATTATGATTGGCTGAGAGAGCGCATGCAGCGCTCATGCAAAAGCAGCGACAGTAAATTACAAACTGATTTTCTAAACATATACTAGATAATCCTGAAAAGGAGAATTCATTAAAACTGCAAAGTTTGCTAAGTTTTATTTACTATGACTGAGTAAAATTGTGAAACCCCTGCACTATAAAGGCCAGAGGGTACAAAGGTATGGATAAGCCTCAACCCATCTGGCTATCGATGTCCTTGCATTGTGAGTATTTGCATGTGCATAAAATGCAATGTTGGTATTAATGCTCCACATCGCCCAGCCTTATATACTATATATATACTTACATACTATACCCATTCTTTGAATTCAGTACAAAATACCCTGCCTCACGCTGTGATGATCTCATTCAGTGCCAGTACCAGTTTTTGCAGCAGTGGAAAATCTACGTACTTCTGGTACTCTTTTGAAATTGTAAAAGTATAGTACTTGGTGCAGTGCCCTAAGCTAGCTTGCCTACCCAAAGTATTGTGGTGTTAAGCTGCTGAGTAAGAGAGTAAGCATCAGTCCCTCCTTTACACAGCAGCCGAGAAGGTTCATCCTACAGCTTCACTGGCAGCGTTAGGTATCCACTGTGAGACCCTGTCCCCCAAGGTGCCACACATTATTCTCTGTAGCTGGAGACAAGGAAGGCCTGACCCACAGCTTTGTTGGCCCCATTAGGTATCCACTGGGAGCCTACCTCCCGGCATCCGGCACCCATTGTCCATTGTGTGGGGGCATGTTGTTTTTATCAGCAGTTGCCTATAATTTTAGTGGTAGATCTATGCAAAGTTTTGTCTTTGTAGTCCACGCAGTGTACCAGCCCCTGAGTGGCTCAGCAAGCATGAGGCACTGGATAATCAGGATAGAGAGAAAATCTTTCCCAAAAATTTCTTGTCTAAAAAGAAAAGGTGAAGTCATCCCTCTGTGGAAGACAAGAAGCACGAATTCTGTTGTCATTACTAGCATTAGGATTGTCACTGGGGTTTGAGCTAGGGCTAAGTTTGGGGTTGTCCTATGAGACAGAGCTAGGGTTAGGCTTGTTTTTTGGATCGTGTTTAAGTTCATGCACTTAATCCTAGTTGTTTCCACAAACCACTGGAATCAATCTAGCCATCAGTGTATTTGAAGAAGCTGAAAAACACGCTGTTGGCTCTAAACTTAAGTTCAGCACTTGAATTGCCCTTCAGTGTAAAATGATGACGATGTTGAAGTATAGTTTAAGCAGCCCTAAAGGGCACATTGTAGTTAAAAAATGCAGTATGTAGTGCCTTTCGGGCTGGAATGAAGAACTTTGCCCACTACATATAAACACAGATGAGCCATGTTAAAAAAAAATTCAAATGTAGCCTTTTTTCTCTATTTCTTAGATTGCGGCTTGGCTTTTTCCACCAAGTACCTCTGTAATTGCTCCTCGCACTGATGTCCTGGGGGGACATAAAGCAGTGCAGCCTGGCCTGACAGCTGACCTTGTTGCTGCTGACAGAACTGTCTGCTGTGGCATTATGGCAGCATGGTGTGTGAATGGAGCACTGGGCACTGCTTCCAGGGAGATAGCATTATCTCTCCACTCCAGGAGCTGTGATCTGAAGATTCATCTCCTGTACCCTAACAGTCTGCAGTCTGAAACATTACACTTTCAGCCCCACATCATCACCACAATGACAAACGTCCCTTAATTCCCATGTTAAATCAGATGTCCACTTAAAAAGAAACGCTTCCCTTTTTGTTAACCCGAGAGCAACTATACATCAGTCTTATGTCAAAAGTTATTGGTCATAGAGTTTTTCACCACAGCTTTCTATCTGAGTCTATTATTTTTACAGCTCAGCATTTCTTGGAATATGAAATATTCCCAGAATTCTGTGTGATCTTTACCTTTGACCTCCTGTCAGTGGGATTGGGACTAAAGTGACATCATAATCCCCTCTTTTAATTTCTTTCTTTAATTTAATGCTTCTTAGTCTTTAATTAAAAAAAGATTTTAATGTAATTATGCAGGAAGTACATTTCTTTGTCACTCATATAAACATGCTTTCAGATGCAAAAGCAAACAGCCTTCACTATATATATACTATACACACACACACACACACACACACACACACACATATATATATGGCTATATGACGAGAGCAACACCATAAGATGTTATTGCCATTGTATCATTGAGGCACAGCAAGCAATAAGATTACAATTGCATTCCCCGAGTTGTCCATTTCAAACGACACATAAAACAAACATACTACCTAAAATAAGGTTAAAAGAACAGCAGTCTAGTTGATATCTAGATCTTTGAGGCGATCAGCAAAAAGTATATTGAGCACATATATTAAACAATATACTGCACGTAAGAAATATTTATTACTATTTCTCTGTTGTTATATTCAAAACCAGTTTTATTAATGATGTATGTGGATATGTCCAGTCATTCGGTTTTTGCTTGGTATTGAAATGCAGATTTTGTAGCCCAAATCTCATGTCAGGTGTCAAGGCACGGGTGTCAAACTCCTGGGGGGCCGGAGCCCTGCAAATTTTTGGGTTTCCCCTCATTTAACACACCTGATTCAACTCCTTGTGCTAATTACCACATAGCTCTTGAGTTGAATCATTTGTGGTGGAACAGGGAAAGAACTAAGCTACACAGGACTCCGGCCCCCCAGGACTGCAGTTTGACACCCCTGAACTAAGGTGACATGCACAATGCATCCAACATGCCTGGGCCTGCCCCAGTACTTCCACCTGACACTTTTACCGAGCACCATCCTCTACCTGTTTTAAAGTGAAGGCCAGAAAGAAGATCAAATTCCACTAAAGTTATTTGTCCAGTGGATACTGTAATTTTTTTTTGAAGCCAGACAAGTTCGGGCCTGACTGTGGTATGTTTGCCTTTGTCAATGAGCAACAGCCTTTGTTATTGTGTAGGGAGAACAGAATCAGTCAACTAAAAATGCTGTAATGCTCAAAAGAAGGGACTCAAAACCCTTTTTGCAGGGGGTTGTTATGTATTTGACATGAGTGGAAAGTGGACAACAGCGGTTTATTAACTACAGCTCTGGAAAAAAATAGAAGACAGCAAAATTTGCCGTTTCACTCATTTCTCAATTTATGGGTAGGCACCTGTGTAAAATATAATTTTTTTTTCAAACTCCAGCCTGGCTCTTCCCTGTTTCTCAGTGATGAAGGGCTTCTTTCCTTCCTTTTTGCTTCCTTGCTTTATGAGTCTTAAGTCCTGCTTATGAACTGTCCTAGCAGTGCACTTCACACCACTTCATGTTTCCCATTCTTCTTGAAGGTCACTTGAGGTCAACCTCCAAATTTATGAGGCACTACCGGATAAGTTGACGGTCATCTCTGGCATTAAAAAGCTGCTTCACCCTTTACCTGACTAGTTTTTGGTTATTCGCAGTGTCTCCTGCTTCACCTTGTTCTTGTGTACTGCTGTCTTAGATACAGTGAGCCTAGAAGCAGCCTGCCTTGCAGTGTACCCTTCTGCTAGCTGAAGGGTAAACCAGGATTTAAAAATGCATATTTTCAAAAAAAATATATAGAGAGTGATCTCTTAATTCTTTCCAGAGCTGTAAATTAAGTGAGGGAAATAATTATTTGACCCTCTGCTGATTTCTTAAAGGTTGACCCATTAATAAATAAATGAGAAGTCTATAGTTTCACTGGTAGGTTTATTTTAACAGCAAACGATAGATTATCAACAAAATAAGCAATAAAATATCATCATGTAACAGTTACAAACCAATTTGTCATTCATCTCAGGAAATAAGTATTTGATTCCTAGGAACACATGTTATAGTGATGCAGCGCTGCAGTTTGCAGTGGTGGCTTAATGGTTAGGGACGTGCACTCGTAATTGAAAGATTGCAGGTTTGAATCCCTGGCTAGCAGGGCACCACCCCCAAGCACTGCTCTCCGGGTGCTGAATTAGCTGTCCCCTGCTCCCCTGCTATGTCACATTGTCACATATGGGTTAAATGCAGAGAACACATTTCGTTGTTGTGTGCTGTGGTGTGTTAACAATGACAATTAATCACAAAAAAAATATAGTGCTTGGTGGAATAACCATTGTTTGGAAGCACAGCTGTCAAACGTTTCTTGTAGTTGGTCACCAGGACTGCATGAAGATCATCAGGAATTTTTATCCACTCCTCTTTGCAGACCTCCTTCAAATCTTTAAGGTTTTTAGGCTGTCACTTGGATAGACGAAGCTTGAGTCCCCTCCATAGGTTTTCTATGGGATTAAGGTCTGGAG
>JAODKC010000095.1:28965127-28979550 GCA_026777985.1 Mormyrops attenuatus | reverse complement strand
CCCCCCCCCCCCCCCCCCCCCCCCCCCCCCCGCGCAGGCAAGTTAAGGGTTGGCTGTAAAAGAGGCATTCACATCCATTTTCACTAAATGCAGGAGTACTGTATATTTACAAACATACAGGGCTGGGCTACAGTGTGGAGTTTGAAGGAAGTTTGAAAGACAATAAGAGAGTGATATAATCTTGTTATTCATGAGTAAACTAATCAAACGTATACAGATATCATAAAGCTTATTGATTTGCCATATATTGTAAAATTGATTGCTTTGATTAATTTACAATCATTATGAGATTAAGCTGATAAAACATAGGTGTGCTTATGGAAGAATAATTTCCAGCAGCGAATAATTATTTGCAGTGGAGCTGAGCCACTCTGAGAGAAATCTTAGGTGTGAGTCTTTTGCATGTGAAGCAAATAAACAAACCTAGAAATGAAAGAAGCTCTCCACCAGCCTCTTCTTTGATATTTGTTTATTGCTAATTTGCTGAGATGCAGTTTTTCCACCACATGACTTCCTGGGGGGGAATTCAATTCAATTCAAAAAACTTTATTTGTCCCCGAATACCACTGCCAAGGGAAATATATCTGAGAATAGTTGACTAGTCTGGCCCTTACTTCACATGATGTGACTGTGTTTGTATTTGAGTGTGTGTGGAAGGACCTGCAGGAGAAGACACTTCCATGTTTTAGCTGCATCTCAGGAGAGGCAGCGTTTGTGTCACTCAAACTGGCATTTGACAGGGCGGGTCACATACTGGATGCACTAGAGTGTTTAATTTGCTGCGCCGTGTGTGGTTTTCTGGTACTGAAATGAAAGCCCTGCGGTGAGGTACTGTAGTGTTTTCTGCATGAGAAAAGCCAGACTTTAGTTTTGCTTTGCTGTTGTGTGCCTGGGGAGATTCTGCCATGGTGCCCAGAGTAGAGGAAGGGGGGAGTGGTTGGGGTTTGACTTAACCTCTGGATTTTTAAATGACCTCCTCTGACTCACCCCTTCTCTTCCTTTCTGCAGATCATGATCTTGTAAGACTGCTGCCTCCCTCTCATGCTTTAGGCAACATCTGAATATTAGCATTGCCACCACCCAGCCCCTGTCTCCAGTGGACCAGCGCCACCGATGAGCCGCCATACTTGCTAGTAGAAGGGCAGGATAGCTTGCTAGAGCAGCTTCCTTACTGGCATGAGCGTCTCATCTTGTCATTTTCCTGATTTAGTGCAGAGTCGCATACCTGTGGAATGTGTATGAGCCCCTTTGAGCCATTTTACACTTTCAGCGATGCATTGAGGTATATGTTGTGTTTAAAGCATTTTTATAAATACTTTACTTGTTTTTGTTTCTGGGGATTGTGGAGCCACTATTTGTTATCCTTTAACTTGAAAGGAGGCGCGGAGGATACACACTTTCAGGAAACGAGGCCTCTTCTCTCTCGGTGCTCTTATCTCATAAACACCTACAGAGAGGGTCTGGGATGAGGATGACTCAGAATGGCAGCCAGAGAACACAGGAAGCTGAGTTGTACCCTTGCCAGGAGCAGGGTTTGGGACAAACGCAGCCTCTGGCCCAGGTGGGCCTTCGGCAGTGCCCTCTAGAGGCTGTTCAGGAGTCCAGTGTGGGTCAGCCTTGTAGTCACTTTGTGCAATCAGTGGATTCGGAGGAAGAGGCTGCCAAGCTGGAGGAAGAGCCCTACCCACAGGAACAAATAATTGTGGAGGTGAATCTCAACAATCAGACTCTCAGTGTCTGCAAGGGGGACAAGTTGGCTACACCCACCGAGCCTCCTTCCCAGGGCCATGTCACTGTGGTAGAGGCGGATTGGGAGAACTCTGAGGATGAGGAGCAGCAAAGCAAAAGGATGTATCCCAAGAGATGGACAGTAAAGGACTTAAGGACCAGCAGAGCTTGGGAGGCTGATATGTCACACCCCACAAGGGGGAGCCAAAGGGCTATTAGTATTACACGTTCCTTCTCAAGGACGCTTGGCCAGCAGAAAGCTGGGGAGCAGCCTGAAAGGATGCAGCTGTCACCCCAAGACCCCCAGAGGGCGCTGTCCACGCCAACACCCACCAACTCCAGCAAGTGCCCGCACAACTTGAGCACCTCCAGGTCTGAGCAGAAGTATGAGAGCACCATGCACCAGCACATGCACGTCTGCAACAAATGCGATAAGAAGTTTATGCTGGATACCGAGCTGGCCCTGCACCAGCACACAGATTGTGAGAAGAACATCCAGGTATGGCCTCCCGAGTCTGGCATATTAAAGGGGCAGTTCACCCAAATACAGAAAAAGGTATGTTTTAGAGGGACTTCAGAGCTACCAATCCGTCTAGGTTGCTATGCTGGGAGTTGCCTAGTTTTGGAGATATCGCGGCCGTAGGGATGTCAGTCTTCTCTTGAATATATTGGGACTGAATGGAATACTTTCTTTGCTGATTAAATCACCGAAAAAATACATTTCAAACATTCAACAGCAATGTCTCTTACCAGAAATCATGACCCAGTTACTCAAGATAATCCTCAGACTTTGTACTGAGCAGTTAAATGTAGGAACTATTTTCTTCTGTGGAACTCACCAATCAATTCACACACCAATCGTATCACTGCACAGAAGATACAAGCACGAGCACGACGGCGATATCTTTTGTGCAATGATATGATTGGTGGATGCAGTTACAGAGAAGAAAATGGCCTTCTCTCTTAATGTAGGAACTGACATTTCTATAGCCGATATCTCCATTTGGGGTCACTTAGAAATGTCCTTGCTTTTGAAAAAAGCAAGTTTTTTGTCCATTAAAATAACATAAGATTGATCAGAAATACTGTGTAGACATTGTTAATGTTGTAAATGACTATCATAGCTGGAAACAGCTGTTTTTTAATGGAATATCTACAAGAGTGCAGAAGCCCATTATCAATAACAATTAGTTCTGTTTTCCAGTGGAATGTTGTGTTTGCGAATGCTAGTTTATCATTTTAAAAGGTTAATTGATCATTAGAAAATCCTTTTGCAATTATGTTGGCACAGATGGAAATTGTGCTGATTAAAGAAGCAATAAAACTGGCCGTCTTTGGACTAGCTGAGTATCTGATGCATCAGCAATTGTGGGTTTGAAGCTCTAAATGGTCAGAAACAAAGAACTTTCTTCTGAGACTCATCAGTTTATTCTTTTTCTGAGAAATGAAGGCTATTCCATACGAGAAAATTGCCAGGAAACCGAAGATCTCATACAATGCTGTCACAGATCACAGATCAGCGCAAACTGGCTTTAACCACAATAGAAAGAGGAGAGGAAGGCCCCAGTGCACTACTGAGCAAGAGAATAAATATATTAGAGCAGGGGTCACCAACATGGTGCCTGTGGGCACCAGGGCGCCCCCAAGGACCACATGAGTCGCCTGCGGACATGTTCTAAAAATAGCACAACTCACCAGTGAGCAGCGACAAAAATTTTATTTTATCCTGTTTGTCTTTAATCACATTTGCATTTATATAAATTTGAAAATGGTAATATCTAAAAAATAAGCATTTAAAACATGTTTATTATACATGATTTAAGAAGAGTGTATCAGACTGGTAGCTCTTCGTATGGCTCAGTACCTGTGAAGTAGCTCTGTTTCAAAGAGGTTGGTGACCCCTGTATTAGAGTGTGTAGTTTGAGAAACAGACGTCTTCAACTGGCAGCTTCATTAAGTAGTACCTGCAAAAGACCAGTCTCAACATTAACAGTGAAGAGGCAACTCCGGGATGCTGGCCTTCTGGGCAGAATCACAAAGAAAGAAAGAAAAAGCCGTATCTCAGAATGGCCAATAAAAAGAATAGACTGAGATTGGCTAATGGTATTCTGTGTATAATGGAGTAGCCAGCACAGTCACCGGCTCTCGATGCTATTGAGCTGTTATGGGAGCAGCTTGACCGAACGGTATGTAAGAAGTACCCGTCAAGCCAATCCAACTTGTGGGAGATGCTTCCGGAAGCACGGGGTGAAATCTCGAAAGATTACCTCAGTAAACTGGCATCTAGAATGTCTTTGACAAAAGTAAAGTTTAAAGAACACAATTATTATTTTAATTTAAAAAAAAGATTATTTCTAACTTTGTCAAGGACTATTTCCTAAATATTTAGCTATATTTCCTATTCAAACCCATTTCATGCATGTTTTCATGGAAAACAAGTCACTCCAAATTTTTGAACGGTAGTGTATATTTTTCAGTTTTGGGGTTGAACTACCCCTTTAACCTGCAGAGCTCTACTTTATGCATAGTTTTGCTTTGCCAAAGAGAATGGGCACCCCTGTTGAACGGACTGCAGGTTCCTTCGCCTTGTGTAGCCCTAAGCCTGCATTGTTGGTGTCTGATGCGGAAGCTGGGTAGGGTTCCCCTAGCAAGGCTCTCAACACGCAGTACGTCCTAATGCTCAGAGTTCATGCTAACCAAATAGAAATGGGATGGCATACCTTCACCATCATAAGAAGCGGTTCACGACAAAACCGAGATGTTTCAGTATGATAAGTGGGTGAGATAAGTTGTATGATAAGTGACATGTGGAAACAATGCCTTATGTTGGACAGTAGAGGGCAGCACAGATTCACCCATATCAGGACCTTTTAATAATAAAAGACATTTAATTTGTAGTAGTTGCATCATGAATGTAATAAGATTTATTATGAAAAATTCTACTTAGGTATTGTGAATAAAGGCACAATGCTGTTAGGAAAAACAAACTTTTAAAATCATGGACTTAATATGTATCAGATGATGTAATAGATATATGTAGGTGATATTATTTTATTGGTCCAAATCTGCTTGACTGAATCTTCTGTAAAGGACAGACTTGATTTCTGGTAGTGAGCGTCCTTACCTACAGTCTTGGGCAGGGGTGACCAGATAATCTATGACAAGGAAAAAGCTAGGAGATACTTCAGGTTTTACAAGCTACTTTAAAACTGAAGGGCGCCCATGCTTGGCTAAATAGTTCCTCTTGTGCTTACATCTAATTTCCTCTTGTGCTTACATCTGTTTCCTTGATTGAAAGACCCATCCAGCTGTTTAACATTAGTGACGCATGATTATATTAGACTGACCAATCAGCACACAGCAAGAACTCAGCGCCTGAAACCCAGGTCCGTTTAATTAAAACGGCGGTTTGCAAATCCTGTCCCAGCTCAAAGTGTCTGCCCTGACATGGATTATCTGGTCACCCCACTTGGACCCAGTGAGTCCATGTTGCTAACGGTAACAGAGAAGTGTGTGAGCGACACCAGTCCCGTCCTGTCTCTGCCCCCAGTGCACGTCATGCAGCAGGTCTTTCAAGAAGCTCTGGGTCCTGCACAGGCACCTAATGGCCGTGCACAGCCTTCCTGAGAAGAAGTTCACATGCAAGCTATGTGACAAGAAGTTCTACACACTGACGCATGTTCGCAAACATATGGTCGGTAGGTGAGGCCTGACTTTGCATCACATGTTTGAAAACCGAAACACCTGAATCTCTTGTTTGTTGCCCATGCTTTCGTGTTTCTGTAACCAGCCTTTAACCCATTGCCACCGGTCTTACCAGCATTGTATTAAACTCGACTTTGTTACACTGGTCACTTAGCAAATGGTTTAATTTACAAAGCTATTTAGCCTCCAGTTCTGTACAGTTTTTCATAACTGCTTTTCTTTACTGAAGAATCTCCAGCCTTGTTACTTCGGAACGGACACCCATTCCGATACAGATTCAAACTGTCCTAGCAGTGTGCCATCAAGAGAAATCTAGCCTTTAAACCAAGGGTGTTTTTAATGACTTTGACTATTTAAAAAAGCAATTTACCTGTTATTTACATCTATTCAGCAGACACCTTTATCCAAAGCGAGGTACAATTTGTAAAGCAGGGTCTGTGGAGCAACTGCCTGGGTATTTAAAACTGAAATTTAATATGGTTTGACATGATTTCAGAGTAAGTCAGGAAATTATCTGTCACGGGCCATTCTAACAATCTCCTGTCCCAGTAACTCCTGCCATATGTCTTCCATGTCCCCAGCCTGTAACCCCCCACTGTCCTGTGACCCAGCATCTGATGTTAGCTGTTCTCCCCTCCCCCCCTCCCTCAAACCACCAACCGCTCACACAAACATGCCGTACACCTGTGAGATGTGTGGCAAAGCCTTCAAGCGCAGCATGTCCCTGAAGGTGCACGGCCTTCTGCATTCTGGGGAGAAGCCCTTCCCGTGTCAGGTGAGCCCTCTGTCATGCAGCTTTAGCAGCACTTTTCCCTCAGTGGTCCTCGAACCCAGACCTGGAGACCCTTACTCAGCATTGTGATTATTCAAGCCTTTCTGTGTTTGATTTTTGATTTGATTTGATTTTTTTAACATACTTGGTGGATATCGCGCAAATTACTACTTAACTGTATAATAGCCACAGAGTAATCAAGCAGAAAGAAATCTTTACTTTACCCATGTCAGTATAAACAAGTCTTTGAAATGCGCAGAGGATTCAAGAGGATCCGAGTTTGTCATGGTTAGAATTTAACTCGGGCTTCTGGCTGACATGCATGTGGTGTGGGGGTGTCAGCTCAGGACAACACTTCCCGGTAAGGCTGTGGGGGGCATTTAAGGCAGTGGTCTGTTATGAAAAACTGCCGAATTACAAATTAAACATTGTTATTATTCTTATTGACTCTTCTCCGTTCGTATAAAAGGTATGCCCTTGTTCTTAGAAGGCTGGTGTTTATAAATGTTTCCAGAGAGGTTTACAGGGGAGCTAAGCACACTCGGGGTGACTCACATGCCGAAACAGGCATCTACCATCACGGTTTCCGATCCATGACACCAGGGTAGTCATCCTCGCCCCATTACGGCAAAGGTGTGATGGTAATTACCCGCACTGTTGTGATTGTAATGTGGAGACATTACTTCAACAGTGATATCAACAGTGTCTGGTCCCACTGTGCAGTATCATATATTACTGTCATATAATGTTCCCATGAAGGTTTCGGCGCAGGTCATAGGCGACGCCAGGCTTTTCTCCTATGGGGTGCAGGGGGGAGAGAGGCCAACCAGTCATTCATTCAGAAAAAAAGGAATTTATAAAAAAAACCATAGCAAATACATTTGGAACCCCCCCTGGGTTATTCCCTGCCTTGCGTCTGTAGCTTCTGGCTCTGGACCCCCACGGCCCTGCATAGGACAAGCGGGTATAGAAAATGGATGGACGAATATGTTCAAATAGCATTTTTATCTGACCAATAAATAAGCGGCGCATTAACATCCTTGCTAAAATCACCTGTGGTGCAGGTTGAATTACCCATAGTGTGTGTGTGTGTCTTCCCTGCCTAATACTCTTAGCTTCCTGGCATAGGTTCCAGGTTCACTCCTTCCTTTTACTGGATAAGCCATGGGGATGGATGGATGGATGGATGGATAGGTGGGTGGGTACTGAGCTAGAGTTTAGTGTCTGGTGACATCTACCGCATGCATTGGCATTTGACTTTCCCTTTAGGTTCGGATTAGGTGAACAACATGTGATAAACTTCTGCTTCGTTTAGCGGTCGCTTTTGCCCTGAGCAGCTTTGTTGGCACAGTGTGCCTGAGGCTGAACAAGATGCAAAATGCAGGGAAATCAAGGAAACTAGGCCTTTCTCTCTGCATGGCAGAACTGTGACAAGAGGTTCCAGTACAAATACCAGCTACGGTCCCACATGAGTGTTCACGTTGGACACAAGCAGTTCAAGTGCCATTGCGGCAAGGACTTCAACATGAAGCAGTACTTCGATGAGCATGTGAAGACCCACACAGGTGAGAGAGTGCGTGCTTATGCATGCTTACTGATGGACAAAGTGTTTTATTTTCCTTTATTGTTACAAATAATTTTCCAAACTGCTATCAGCTCCTGAGGATATGCTTCCAAAAGATTACATTGATTGTGTTTTTAAATATGCTGTATGTTTATGCTTCAAACATTTGTTTGATCTTTCGTGGCTCATTTCCTCTGCGGTCTGATGTTCTTGCATTACACTTTCATATTACTTTGTAGAACAAATGTTCAAATGGTTTTTTATCTCAGTATATGATTGATGTCAAAATGTTGCAGTGTTGCCACATGTGTCCCTTCTATCATCTCTAAGAGAAATAATGTCATCAACAATTCAGCGAAGGAAAAATTAAGTAAAAAATCTACAATTCTTAACGCTAGCCTTTTTGTCATGCAGACGTTTTTCTGACAATTGCAATACTTAATGATGCAGGACTTGCACCTGTGGAATATTATTAGAGGCATACTATCCATTCTGGATCATGGTGGGGCAAAGTGGAATACACAGTAAACATTTGCACACAAAACGCCTTTTTATAAAATGCAGTCTGCTGTGTTATTGTGTGCTTTTTTTTGTATAGCTGCATCCTGGTCCAAGTTTATGCCTGTCAGGACAATGTATGTAAGAAAACACGTAAGCGACATATGTGAGATGGAGGCATGGTAAGGGCCAGGGTGGTAAGCCATGGGAGATTTGTGCTTTGTCTACGGCATGGGTCCCAGGATTAAAGATGGATCAATCACAAGGGCAGTGGTTAATGTGGTCACCTCACATCTCAGCAGGCCAGGATTCCATTCTCCACTCTGTGCAGGTAGTTTGCATTTTCTTGCTGTTGTTGGGTTTCCTCTGAGGTGAATTGGAGTTCCTTGACTGTTTATGAATGGTATGTGTGCCCTGCAATGGGTTGGCACCGCATCCTGGGTTATTCCCTGCCTTGTGGCCATTATACAATGTCTTGAACGCATGATGCGATCATGCTTCAGTACAAAAGAAGCATCCCTGAAAGGCTCGGTTATTTACGGGCAAGGATGGGTCAAGGCTCGCCACTCTATGCAAAGCTGCGTGAGCAAATAATCCACCAGTTTAAGACTGTTTCTCGACATGCAATGCAATGGAATTTAAGGATTCTATTCTCTACCATGCATAATATTACTATATGATTCAGATAATCTCTACTGTTAATAAGGTGTGTTTTAAAAAATAATAAATATCAAGTGAACATCTGTCACATGATACGTGTGATGTCAAGTTAAAGTTGTAGCATTGGAACGTAAGATTATTAGTCCCTAAGGTATTGCCTATTCATGATCTCATAACTGACTTAGGCATAAGGTAATGAGACTTAACAGAAATCTGGTTTAAACAAGACGACTTCATGGCACTAAATGAATCTGGCCCTTTTGGATATACTTACGAACAACCCTCATCCTGATTGCCAAGGTGGTGACGTTGCTGAATTTGAGTTGAATCTAGAGATCTCTTAGAAGTTGGTTTGCAGATTAAACACATTTTAAATCATTGTTCTTAATGTTGCTGGCTCAAACTTGTAATTCTTCTATGATTTACTTTTGTTATTGTTCACAGACCTTCTGGGGCCTGTATCACCATGATTTAAGGTACCCCAGTTTAAATGGACTTTATCTTCGTTCACTTGCATTTAGCCCAGACTACCTTAAATCTGACAAGTTATCTTGCTAACCCAAGAATCCAGATTCGAGAGACAGGCCTCTTATTTTAGTAGTTTTAAAAAGGAGTTTTCAGACTTCCTGACTAATCTGTTCATTTGCTCAGATAAAGCTTCAATTGTTGGGGATTTTAATATTGATATGGTAAATAACTTATAATCCGCCAAGAATAACATTCTCTTCCATGCTTCACCCTGTTTGTGTTCTGTGTAAAGCAGTAAGGCCTACTTAGATTTTTTTCATGGTATTTCTGTGGAACATGTATCTGTTCTTCCTCTAAATCCTTCTGTCTCAAATAATTTAGTTTTGAGGTTTAACTAAGACTTGCTAGTCAGAGTTTTGCTCATTCTATTACTTCAATAATTGCAGCAGCCTTTCTTAGCATGCTTCCATAGTCATTCTCCCTGACAGGTGTGGCCTCTAATGAATCTGAACTTGAACTAGCATCTATAAATACTAAGCATTTTTGTAGCCCTGTGCCGGAGGCCGGAGCCCTGTGTAGCTTAGTTGTTTCTCTGTTCCACCACAACTGATTCAACTCAACATCTGTGTGGTAATTTGCCCAAGGAGTTGAATCAGGTGTGTTAGATGAGGGGAAACCCAAAAATGTGTAGGGCTTCAGCCCAACAAGAACTCGAGTTTGACACCCCTGTATTGTAAACCTCTAAGACTGTCGATCTGGTTTTGTTGTTGGAACCAATTTTTCAGTCACATGAATCTTAATTTCTGTGCTTGCATTTCTTCCTCCTGTTATGCTACATGTGTACTTTGGATAAAATGATCACCAAGCGTTGGATATCTCCCAAAACCTCTTAAAGTTGGTGTTATTTGATCTCTCCTTAAGAAACCAAGTCTAGAACCTAGTGACTATACAAATTTACAAGTTTTCACTAATCTATCACTTGTCTCAAAGATCTGGGAAAATCAATTGCTATTAAACATTCTTCTACAGGGGAAGGGCAATTCATTGTTGCCTTAGACCCAGCATGGTGTTGGCTTGATTATGTACTAGAGACAGACCAATACAGGATTTTCTGAAACCAATACAGATTTCGATATTTGAGATTTAAATATCCGGTAATGAAATATCGGCCGTTCCCCCCCACAGAAATACATAATATAAACAAAGATTGTCCCTAACATTTGCTGCGTGTGGTTGTTTAGAAGTCCTCACCAAGCTAACATGACATAAACATGTTTTATTGTCTAAACAGTACTTTTGAACAAAAACACGACAATATATATTGAAGTTTTAATAAATAAGAGTCAAATGTATAAAAATACAAGCAAAAGTTTGTGGCATTCGAAAACACGTTGTCGACAGGGGAGTTGCGGTGTGCCCTCTGGTGGACAAACTTTGCAACGACAACACTCATGGTTGAAGGATCCATCTTCCATCTGTTTCTATTTGTCATTTATTGGCTGTTATAAAAGCCAGTCCTGATTTATCTGCAGTTAGCTCATATTGGCCGATTGATATCGGCACGCTGTCAGGCAGATATTATGTAGAGCAATACGTATCATTCAGACCAGGTGAGCTGTTTGCAATCGAAGACTGTATTATACATTGTAGATATATGAAGCTGGACAGCCAGTAACTTCCTCTTACTTAACACAGATAAAACAGAAGTATTGTGAGCTGGCCCTTAATGACGAAAAACTTAGGGTTTTCTGATAAATGTAGGACAGTGGTTAAAAATGCTGATGTCATAGTTGAATCTTCCGATGCTCACATTCAAAATGTTGCTTGAACAGTTTTCCTCCATCTGAGGAATATAGCTAGGCAAGGAAGATGCTGTCCATCCATAATACAGAAAAATGCATGCCTTTATGACTTCCTAACCATAGCACTTAGTCATTAATGCTACAGTCAGTGCTTACTTGGGAGTTCCTCTTGACTTCCTGATAAGCTTCACATACATTTTAAGCTATTACTCCTAACCCATAAAACTCTGGTTGACCTTACCGCAGATACTCGTGTGATCTTTTAGATCTATACAACACCCCTTGCTGGCTTCAATTTCAAGGGCCAGGTTATCTGTTTCCAGAACGGAAAGGACTCCATTTGGCTACAGGGTATTCTCTTACAGAGCCTACAGAGAGAAGTCTTCCAGCACGGAAGGAATCAGGCCCATTCTCGAGCCTATTCATTCCGGGAAGGAATCGGGCCCATTTTTGAGCTTTTTAACTCTTGTTTAGTTTAGCTTATACTGCATTCCATTTACCTCCGAGGCTAGAAGTCGGAGCTGGGATTGACGTCACACCCAAGTTAACTGCGTTCCAGTACAGCAAGTCTGACAGCCATTTAGCAATACCGGGGACCTGATTCAAAAGGCAGGATTTCTTGCTTAGCCGGATAACTTGTCAGATTTAATTTACCCCAGTATAAATGGCCTTTATCTTTGTTCACTTTCATTTAGCCCAGACTACCTTAAATTTGACAAATTATCCAGCTAAACAAGAAATCCTGCTTCCTGAAACAGGCCCCAGTTCTAGCCTGGTTATTTGTTAGCCATTGTTAGCAATATCAGTTGATAACACATTACGCGGTATTTTGCACAAATAACATGTAAGAGCTAATAAACATATAAACCTACAGCTTTAACTTCTGTTGATAAAGGGCACAGCCATCTTGAATTTTGAGGTCAGGGTTGTGTAGATTCCTCCGACTTTACGAGTAGGAATTCCGACTTCCGGGGGGCGTTCCAGTTGAAATTTCCAGGAACTTGGAATTTCCAAGTTACGAGTTCAAATGGAATGCAATTATAGCAGGGGTGGGCAATCTTACCCAGAAAGGGCCACTGTGTATGTGGGTTTTCGCTACAACACCCTTATTAGATTACTAATTAGATGACTGATTGGCTGAAGAGTCCTCACACCTGGGCTTGAACAGCTGACCTAAAGGCTACCCCAAAAACCTGCGTACATACTGGCCTGATGCGGACAAGATTACCTACCCCTGGCTTAGGGGGGCACTAGCTGTCAGTGCAGTCAGTCTTGCTTTGCCTGTGGCCTCATTTACTGCTGGAGTGCTGGGATTCCTCATGCCTGCGTTCTCACCTGCTTCTCCAAAGCTAGACCTACCAGAGCTTGCATGTCTTGCATTGTCAGTAACCTTCCTCATTTGCCAGTGCACTTTCCTTATCCCCTCCCCTCTCTTTGGTGAACCAATAGGAAGTCCAGATACAAGGGCGCTCCCTGCCTTCCCAATGGCCTGACATGTCTCTGCCTACCTGTCTCCTGTCTGTTCCAAACTACCTACCTAATCCACCTCACCTGCCTGCCTCCCTGCCAGTATGACTACCTGCCTAACTGCGCTATCCTACCGCCTACTTGACCATGTACTGCCCGGTGCCAGCTACAGGACAATGGGTTTCCCCTGGTTTCTGCCAAGCTTTATTCTGCTCTCCCATTGCCACTGTCACCTCAGGCAATGTTCCTTATTAAAAGTGCTCTATATTGGAAAAGCAGTTCTATTGTATAAATTGAAATTAGGTAAGGATGTTGAGATATTTCAGGCGGCTTGTTACCCAATAAAGTAACTGCTTTTTATGACTGATTAGTAGATTTATCCGCGGGTTAATGCCCCCTGTCCAGCTCCTCTGTTTCTGCCTCCACCGTTTGTCTCCAGGAGAAAAGCCTTTCATCTGTGATTTCTGCGGGAAGAGCTTCACCAGCCGGCCCAACATGAAGCGGCACCAGCGGACCCACACAGGCGAGAAGCCGTACCCCTGCGAGGTGTGCGGCCAGCGCTTCCGCTTCTCTAACATGCTGAAGGCCCACAAGCAGAAGTGCTTCCTGCTATCCGGTTCTGTCACTGACATGCTGGCCAGTGGCTGTGAGGATCCCCCTGCACCATCCCACCCCAGCCCTACCGGCACTGTGTCTTCCTCCTCCTTCCACCTTCCCAACCCTCAGCCCTGTGAGTGGGACACTTCCTCACTGGTCAGGCACCCAGTTAGTCTCCCACCACGCACCCTCCCACTGTCTCCCCCCTGCGTTGTCCCACCTTTCAGTGCCTCCACAATCTTTAAAACTGAGCCCCCCAACCAACTAGGGTATGAGGACATCACACTGCTTCAGAAGAACACATCTGCAGGCCAGAAGCACTGCTGACATCCAACTGGGGGGGGGGGCACATCTTTATGGAGAAAAATAAAGCTATAGTGAAAGATCATCATCACTGCCCTGCGGCGGAATGGCATCCCATCCAGGATGTACCTCTGCCTTGAGCCCTATGGTGCCTGGGATAAGTTTTAGCCTCCCTGTGACCCTGACCAGGATAAGTGGTTTGAGGATGGATGGATAATGTCTGCTGATAATAATAAATGCACTTCTGTCACACAGCATTAAAAGACCTCCTTGAATCATCCTGTATCCACTATGATTGTGAACTGCACCAGGTGTGTTCTTTTTCAGACTTTAGTTTCCGGTGGTTGGGGGCAGTCTGTTTTGCAAACTCTCATCGGACAATGTGGAACCTTTGTCCTCCTAATGGGCAGGTCTCACAGACTTGGGCTGTCATAAAACCAAGCTTATTAAAATCATGTATTTGTATTGTGCTTTGGGAGACTTTCATTTCAATGAAAAATCATAATATAACCTGGTAATCGCTCCTTGTTTCCATCTGTCCTTTTGGAATAAATCCATATAATTTTCTTAGGCAATTCAAATCCCCCAACAAAGAGAAATCTCAGTCCTCGCCACAATAACGATGCTGATCTCTATCATATGTGTTTCATTTGGTTTGCATCACAGAGGTGTGGGATGGGGGTTGAAGTGGTCTGTCAGCACTCATACCTCTTGCTCGTGGGAGTTTTACTTACACAAAAATGTTCTGAGGGGAGAAGGAAAAATGATTGGTTCAGTGACGTAATCAGATTGTAGAGGAGGTGGGTCCAAGCAACTAGAAAAGGCAAGACCAAGACATCTCATTGGTTGGTCTTGCCTC
>JAODKC010000095.1:28920960-28944392 GCA_026777985.1 Mormyrops attenuatus | reverse complement strand
CGTTAGTTCTATCTTTTAACACAGAACTTACGAACGACGTAGCGTTAAGAAGGCTTCGGGAAACTCACCCCAGGTCTTTAATATTTCTCCGTGTGTGAGTTTTAATTACCTGGATTCTCAGCTAAATGAGACACAAAATGGATAAAACTGGTATGCGGTTTATGGTACTTTTATGTTCCTTTGGTGCAGAGTTAAGTTTGACAGTTAAATTGTCAATTTAAAATTTGTTGTTGAGAATAGGTTGGATATTGTACTCAAGGAAAAAGTCATTTTATTCAGGACTGGTGATTTAAAAGTATGTTTATGATTGATTAATGATGAATGAACACCAGGATCAGTATGTGACTAAGACTTTGTTTCTGGTTAATTGATACATTAAGTAAGAGTGTACTACTATATTATTTGTGCCCCTTCAGTAAAGTGTCACCAGATTTCTTCCGTAATATCCTCAATGACAGACTTTCTCTTGGGTCTATAAAACATTGTCTGAAATTTTTGGCTCCTTTATGTTGTCATTGATTGGCGGTTTGTGACTATATCATTAGGGGTGATATATCGATAAAATATTGTATCGCAATAATGAACAATAATATTGCCATCCGTTTCAATATCACAAGTGTTGTGATATAGCCTAAACACTTGTTTTCTTGCATAATTAACTGTTAATATACACTATTTTTACACCAATTCCATCAAGATATGGGTCTGCTGTTGGTGTAATTTATCATTATACCTATCACAAAACTATTGATAAAACAATTTGGTCATCGTAATCGGGATAACTCTAACCTACCTGTTATATTTTACTGTTTTCTATATTTTTCAATTTTAGAATATTGTGATAAATATCAATATTGTGATATCATTGTTAGTTCATATTGCCCAGCCTTAGTCACACCCCTTCCTTGGAACGAACAGCGAGGAAGTCAGAAAAACGCTAGCAGCCAAATGTACTGTCTGCGTTTTTTAGTGTTGCGCCCTACTGTATAACAAAAAAAGTTTATTTTCGTATGATTTATTCATTAAAATTAGATTTCAGTTCACAGTCCTTTCAATTAGTCACCTTTTTCATGTTCTGAATCAGATAAAGCTAAATTTTAAGGGAATTTTAAGTAACAATGGAGCATTGAAGTAACAAAATAATGACTTGATTTGTATCAAGCTTAGGGATGTCCATTTTGGATTTTTTCGTAACTGATAGTCGACACTCATTAATCGACTATTAACCGCTAACAGATAAGAAAAAATGTAATATTTAGAACTGATGCAAGTCCGACACTGAATACCAAAATAACAATACAAAAAACGCTTTAGAAATTAGAAGTGCTTTATTTTTTTCAAGTGCGAACACGTCATAAATTTGAACTGTTTCTTACTTCATAATGCATTTTTTAAGTTGTCAGTACCTTAATGGTAGCTAAATGGATGGTCAGCATAAACTCTCCAGTGAGACCTACTGTATATAATCAGTACAGAAAAATTGGTTAATTTACGTTTGATGTGTATAGATCTCCAGATTCTCCAGGTGTTGTATTTGCAGTATGTGTAGTTTTTTGTTCTACCATTCAGCATTTATCCTTGATCTGCATTTTGCTGTATAGGTTCTGTGGCCAAACAGTTGTACATAAAATTTTCAATGGCCTACAGAGGCTGGAGTCAGGACAACATTCTGCACAAACCCGTTTCAGTACTTTTCAAAGTGATTACAAATTTATTGCAAGTAATTACCTAAATGGAGCCCTCCATCCACAATGAAACTGCTACATTAACCTCACTGACTGCTAAAGCGTTTTTTTTTTCTTTAATTTACTGTGCTCAGTCAACAACTGTCAGGACCTGTATACGGTCAGAAAACTCAGGATCGGGATTCTGACAAAACAATTGGATTGTTCAGAATACATTTTCGAGTTGTGAAACTGTGTGTTGGGCTGGAGTGGGACAGAGTTTCAGCTTGGGAATGAGGATGGGGGTGGACATTTATTGTGTGCTTTGAGTGTTTTACTGGAGGGAACTGTACGCCGCTGTGAGTGTTTAAAAACATAATATACAGCTTGTCATGCATTAACCCTTATAAAATGTATTTTCCATCTTGATATTCAAAATGATTATTTAAACAATGGAGTTGTGTGTGTGTGTGTGTATACTACTTAGTCTGTCATGTCTAAGTATAAATTAGAGGTACCCCCCTCCATGGTATGCATGAATATAATGTCTGGATAACATGAGAGTATGAAAAATTAGATGCCTCTCAAGCCTAATATAAACTTCTTAAAAATGTATGTGATATTGGTCAGGACAAACTGTTGTGCTGTGTTTTGAAGATGCTGATTTTTGGGATCTAGCACGACTGCAGGGTGTGCTGACCCAGAAGAAGAGGATGTACTGAACCCCCCAGGGTACTTGGACAGACACCAGACAGTAAACAGTTTCCATCATTAAAGAACATAGGATCCCACCTTGTAGATTTTATTGGCACTGGCATTTAGAGTTTCCACAATGAGGTTTTTTTTTCCATTGTGTGAAGAAAAATAACCATACAGGGAACATCAGATAGACCGTTTTTTTTTCAGTTAAAATGATGCATTATTTGAGTGCTCAGAATTGAGGTATTGCTTTCTGATCTTTTCTCTATACCTGCTTGCACCATAGTGTGCAACTGGGTCTAGCTTCTGTGCCTGTATGTGTATAAGGTCTGCCTTTCAGCATTAACAGACCTTCTCCCTCACTGCCTTGTCATAGGAACGTAGACATGGTGCAAACTAAAGTTAACCTTTTGGCTTGCAGAAATAATATTCCTGCTTTGTAGACGGCACACTTCATGTCTGTTTGTAGGAATGCTTTGCGAAATCTGTAGGTGTGCCTATAAATTATATAACATTAAAAGTTACATAGTCAGCAATATTGGAATCATTCATTCACCTAGTGTACCAGGGTACATCCTGAAAAAAATATTCCATTATCCAATTCAACAAAAATATTTTTTATGCACTTTATACATCTTAATAACATAAAATTAAAATGAAGTAACAATAATAATCCGGTATTGTTGAATTGGTGACTTTCACTTGTTTAATAGATCTAACCTATTACAGTTATACTGTATATTCTTAAGAGCAGCAATTGAAAGACTGACAGCTTTCATGTTAGAAAGTGGAACAACTGGTTTAATAACCAGCTACAGGACTTTCATGGAAGTCTAATGAATAAAGATCCCTTCATAATGTGCTATGGGAATCTCCTTAGTTGTTTTTGAAGAGCCGTAATGGGAATCCTTGAAAAAATGACTTAAGAAATTTCTCATCCTGGGTGTGCTGTTATTGTACTGCATAGCTTTGAGTCATGACTGTGTAACCCTCCTACTGAAAGGAAATGACTCATAGTCCCCAAGAAGATCAGTAAACTGAAATCCTTCAGTTTGTGCCATTTTCACACGTAACTCATAGTTCTTTCTAAGGTGTAGCCATTCTGAAATACGAAACCAGACAAGCCCTCTTCCCACACATTATTCCGGCTTATTCTACATAAATGAACCTATATTATATTTATCCATAGACAGAAGAATACAGTCACGCTGGCGGGGGTACACCCTGGAGAGGATGAGAGTCCATGGTAGGGCATACAGTACGTACACTTATACCATTTAGATAATTCCAGTTCACCTGATTACTTGTGTTTGAACTGTTGGAGAAATTGCATATTGTCCCTGCGATACAGGGACAATATGCAAACTCCTAAAGCACAGAGCAGAGGTGGTTCTCAAACCCCACCCCTGAACAGGCGAGGTCACCTTGGTTAGGTGGATAACTGTGATAAATCTGCAAAACTTTATTCAGTAGTTATTCATCAGTTTAGCAGAGGTCTCTCATAGTTACTACAGGCCTAACTTTGCTCTCTAAAGAGTGGCCCTGTGCTGATGCTTCCCTGACAGTTCCTTTCAGGGAATGAAAATTCCATTCTGAGAAAGTCATTTTCCATATATGCAGTTATCAGATTACAGAGTGCTTTTGTGTCAGTGGTATTGGTTTGTGACCCTGACAGATTGAGGATGGGGAAAGGCTGAGAAGGCTGGGAACAACAGAATGGATAGACAGGGATTCACAGCAGACCAAAGAGGCGGGAGAGATTTCAGAGGAAGTGTCCAATTACTGTTTAGTTGTCCAGTCTGAATCAGATTTTTCCCTCCTATTTCACCAATTCTTGTCGAAATTTATTCTCCTAGTACTTTAACCAGAAAGCTCTTCAAAGAGTAGTCAGGACTGCTGAAAAACATTTACCAGCCCAGATACATTTTTATTAGCCTACAATGTACAATGGAATTTTCATTCCATTGTACATCACATCTTACAATAATAAATTACCATGTAAAAAAGTTATTTTTAGTATACCTTTTATTAATTTCCATAAACAATTTACTCATTCAGAGCGCCACACGGTATCCAAAAATGTCCTGATTCTCGCACCCTCTAAAGCTTAACTGATTAATGTGGTGATTTATAATATACATTTTATAGTCTGTATATTCAGTATAGAAATTAAATTCTGTTTCAGATCTTTGCTCATATCAAAATTATTGTTAACATGATTAAAGAAATAATACATTATAACATGCGTTAACTTTGACCATAGTTTTTTAAACACCTACATCTTTATTTACGTAAGATGTTTTTGATTTTGCATTTCTTTCGAAGCATTTATCATAAAATGTATTTAAATGTGATAAATGTTATTATATATTATGTTACTGACTGTTATTTATTGTGTTTTTATATTAGCCGTTTACGTATTATTCATTTTGGCATCAGATGTGGAATCTGGCAGGGCGGGCCACTGCCATTGAAAGTTACCTAGGGCGCTAGAAATGCTTTGGCCCAGAGTTTCAAAAGTAAGATTGACTAGGAAGGTGCTGAACACGTCATCTCCCCAGAGACCTTTTAGACAGACAGTGGTCTACGTACCTATGCTGAGAAATGAATATGCTGTGTACTGTGTTTTTTTGTTGTAATCTGCCATGCCATTTCTTTTACTAGTTGGAGGGATTGTGTTCGGTTTTTTGTACTCCCCTTTTGTCTAAATTACTCGAGGCGGGCAAGCTTAGTTTCCAACCCTAGCTGAACACATCATCTGAACCCCACTACAGGTCAATCTCATCCTCTACGACCCGCAGACACAGTCTCCATAAAGCCCTAAAAACCGCCACTGACTCAAATTGCCCCTTTACCATCTGGCAAATAATTTTGGACTACGTACACGCACACGCTTCCAGACTCTGGAACTTTCTTCCCCAGAGCAGTCACACTCTTGTGTTACAAAACCAGCAAACCTCTAATTTAACTCCGTTTTTATATTTATCTTGTTCATACTGAAATCACACTTACCCACTTACTGTTAGTTGCTGCTCTTTTAGTAGCCTGTAGATATTCCCTCTGGAATGATCACTGCATTTACACTCATATCCTATATTGAGTTAGTTTTTCATTTATTTACTTATTATACCGCTTCTGGAAAGTAGGGACACCTAATCTTGTTGTACGTACTAGCATAATGACAAGTAAGACTTTCAACTTGAACCTTGGTCTTCTGTAGTATCTGGAACCCATTACTCTTTGTTGTTTCAGCCCTTCTTCTCAGCCTCACTCCTGCCTTTTCCTCACATAACCAGACCCGCCATCCCCTTCCCACATGCGGCAGCCATGCTGCTGGCTGCCGGTCTGTCAGTAAAACATACAGCTGCCGCCACACCAGTAATAAATAGATCGATAACATCCAGGGCCAGTATGAAATCAGTTAGGCCCACTGCACGCTGCCCAACAGCTTGTATCAGGCAGGGAGGAGGACTTTCTATGACTTCTTTGCTTGATTTTGATACCTGGATTCTAGAAGGGCTCTCCGTTTACCTGGAGGGTATGATGCTTAAACTTTCACTCCGTTCTGTGATACTATAAGTTACTAGATACATGTGGTATGGATGCTGACAGGCATAGAAGTGAGTTATGCAGGTATGCATGGCTTTTAGATTAATCAGTAATGTATTGTTTATTATTGCATTGTAAGAAAGGACACATGATGCAGCACTGCTGTCTCACACCCGCTGGGTTTGACATAGTCTCTCTGTGCCAAATGGGTTTCCTCCTGCAGCCCGTTGACCTTCAGTTAGGCTGAACAACACCTCCAAATTGCTATAGTATTGCCATTGTAAACTGTAGGTCACTGACTCAGTGATGTGCCCTGAAATTCCTTTGAACGAAATCAGTTGGCCAACCAGAGGTACAGCTGATATAGAAGTAGCCCAGCTGTGTCCTTTATAGAAGCTCAGTTGGTCATTTGCAGACCCACCAGGAAAAGTGGCAGAAATGATCTATAACTCTATAACTGGTAGTGTTGTAAAGAAATATTGAACAGATCGTCATGCGTGGAACATACCTCTCTAAATCTACTGAAAATATACTGCTGCTGCTTTGTCCCAAAAAAGCATTGCTATGGTGGTTGCTCTGTCCCCTAGTTTTTTTGTTTCTTATCAGTATTGTAGAACAATGTATGTTGTGTGGATGTGACCCGAAGGGAACATCTGATTTGCCATATTAGGTGATCCGGCACTGAGTGCGGGGGGCTGTCAGGTCAAGTGCTAAGAAAAAGTTTATATTCTTTTAAAAGTGTCTGTGTCTTGTACACTCTCACGGCTGTATTTTACACTGTATTTTACACTGTATTTGTGAAATCTCTTGGGAGTCAGGAGAAGGCTGTATACCTTTTCCCCTCCCCAGTGTCACGGTCACAGGCGGAAAACTTCTCTTAGATTGAGGATGGGTTGGTGGCTCCTCTATCATCACACTGAAGTGGGGGACAGACTTCCCAATATCTACTCTGGTACCCAGTTTTTCCCCAAACGCTGCCTTGACAGTACAGCTCATTCTTTTGAAAACTCAATCTGTTTTGCAGTTAAGCTTTGTTTACAGTTCTGTGTTTATCTGCCGTGTTTAATATTTTCAACCCTTGACCAATTTGAAATTAAAAGCAGAACTAAATGATATGGCATGGCTACGCTGATGAGTAAAGGGACGTTCTGCTTTCACTCAAGGAACTGCAAGTCCTAACAAGGGCAACAATCTGAAAATATGAATGTAGTATTATCTATTGACAGATGGATGAAAACAGCACATTCACAACAAGACATTTCTGACATTTCTCTGGCTGCCAGCTAGAATTTTATAGTATACAATGGGTCGTTAGACACCCTGTGAAGAAGTGGTAGGCATTCTTTTGAAGGGCTACAGTTTAATTGAGGTACAGATGTAGCTATAAGAAATGCCCTTGTTTTGTAATGCATACCCAATTAATGACAGGGGTCATGGCCAATGTGACAGCTGCTGTATCTTTTGCTGACTTAATGGCTCATGGATTCTAATTCTGTCAAAGAGACTGTTATAGAAGCTTATGGAAGAGCTTATAGAAGTTTTGTCATTCAGTTTGGAATTATGCAAAAAAATCTACCTACTCTACATTCAAGATAAAACATTTAAAAATACAGTTTGCCTTTGCTTAATCGGTATGCAGAAGAACCTCAAGAATCATCTGGAGAGAAAATGGGGCGTTGGGTGAGGCACCCGGGACATTTGTGTTGGGGAGAACAGGCTTTGTTGTGGTTTTACCCCTTTATAGTAAATAGAATTAAAAAGGCAGAAGCCAAATCTTCATGCCTTCACACCACAGCATGAGGCTGTCTTTAAGATGTGCAAGCAAGCTGTGTATTTTCTTTCAAGTTCAAAATCAAAATATCTTTTTTGTTTTACTGCCTCATTTAAGTTGAGTGTTGCTGGGCTACATCAGACATCTGGACACACAGGAGGTATGTTCATCTACAGGCAAGTAGTTCAGCACCTTCTCCTAGACTTCTTTTCAGAATTACTATGTGTACCGTCGTGTTGGTCTTGGATTTGTAAGTAGTATTATTAGCAGTGAGCACTTAAATCCAAATGCTTATTTATGTATTTACTTTTTAATCAGCTATTCCCTTTTCATCCTATGAACTGCGATAAGATTAGTAAGGGATCTCCTGGTCATCTCAGACCCTGCCACACTACTTCTTTTCCATACTTGATGTTGGTTTATCTTGACTCGTCAAACGATTGAAACCACAGTCAGATAAGAGGAGAGGATTCCTCAGCATGAAAGTCCATGATGGTGCTTTGGGGTGGCGGAGTTCACCAGTATACTAGTGTACCATCATAAATAATTATAACAACACTGATGGCTATATGGGTGGTCGGTGTACTGAGGCATGTGGTTTGACGCAAATAAAATGTTAATTGTGAAACAGGTGCAAATGATGCCTGGTGCTGGCGGAAATTAACAAGGACTCAGGGTAATTTGCAGTAATGAAAATTGGGGAAAAAGTCATTATCCCATTAATTTTAATATGTTCATTCCAGCAGAAAAACATTTTTTTTTTATTTTGAGTCCAAATTGTCTATAATCACTTAAGAAAATCAAACCTCTAATATTAATTCATAAATAGGGCTCCAGAATCTTGCAGGTTATTCTTGCTTGGATTTGAGATGAAGCTTGCAGTACCTGAACTTTTCCCATAGAAGTTTCCAAAGGTCCGTACATTCCTGGAGCCAGTCTATGTCCCAAATGGGCAGGGCCTTGCACAACCCCTCCAGATGGTTCTTATTTGATGTTTTCTGTGCTGTAAACTCAAAGCAAAAAGGAACTTTTATTCTGTTACAAGGTCATTTGCGATGATGAATGATCAATTTTAGGTACTTGCATGCATCGCTGGTTCCGGTTCTGAAGCACCATGAACCTTCAGCAGATGAGGTATGACTCACTCTGTGGATATGTTGTAGTACTGAGAAGGACAGATTGAAGAGCAAAATTAAGATTTCTATTAATACACCCCAATTATCAGTACAGTTGTCTTGTAGTAATACTGTTAAAAATCTAGACTGAATCATCTCTTACTGCTGTAAACATGTCTTGTTATGGCTCATATACAGTACATGTGCCTTTGTCCTTTGGGGGAGAAGTTCTACTTGTAATGGCTGACCACCACACACTGACGGTTACAGCGGGAGATGCAGTGGACAGCTCAGCAAGACGGCAGTTGGGGTGACAGGGGTTAGCACCTCAAACTGCAGATACTGTGCGGGAGAACCCAAATCAGCTACATTAAACCCCTTTGGGGTGCCTTAAATGAGGGGAACACGGGCAGTTTATCCAGATGGAAACACTGGAAATGACCCATCAACTGCGAGTACAGAGGCCTGTATGAGGTCTCCAAAAACCCATGTGAACAATGTACAGGAATGAAACCTAGTGAGATGCAGGAGGAGCCAGGCCCAGAGTGCACTCCACAGTTTATGGAACCTCCAAGGGCCGGTGGCTTAACCCCAAGGTAGAGGAGTCAAGTGGCTTCCAGCTAATGAAGAGAGTGGCTGACAAGGATCTAGAAGGGGTTGTTGAAGCCATAACCGTTGCAGTGCGGATCAGCAGCTCCAGGTAATAACAATAATCATCATAAGCATAAGGGAAGGTAGCCCAGCAATAAATATTTGCAGAGGATGTCCAGATTCCAAGGGAGGAAAACTCAAGCAGTTCAGGGTCACCTCATTCTTCAGTGTGGAAAACCAGATAATTTTAGTATTCTTTCCAAATGCCTGAACTCCTACATTGACACTTCAATGCAGAAGGGGGTATCCCAAGAGTGTCAAGGTGTATTGAGCATGCACAGATTGTCACCCATTTGATCAGAGAAGTGGAGAGGAGACCAGGCTGGACCTTACAATCCCTATGGTTCTGTATCCAGCAAGCTGATGGAAAAAACACTGAACCAGCAACATGTTCCAGGCAAGATCAGGGATCTAATTTTGGACTCTTACACCACCTTCAATATGAGATTCATCTCTTATAGAATATCAGCACGGCATCAGTTGGAGAAGGGGATCATCACTCAATACACCATTTCATTCATCTTGCTCACCTTAGCTGGAGATATGCTGGTCATGTCAGCAGAAGTGGATTTCAGAGACCCGCATAGGGTCTGGCAGCCCCCCATCAAAGCATTTATAGATTGAGCTGACAGTGACACCATTATCATGCCTGGATTTCAGATGGATTCCTCAAGGGCTTAAAGAGCTCATTAACTGAGCTTGTGTGTCCTTTAAGCCGGCAAAGTCCAGGTTCCTGGTTTTGAAGAGGGGGAACACAACAGACAAGTTTTCTTTCTTCATCGGAGGGTGTCCTGATTCCAGGAGTCATAGAGGAACCAATCAAGAGCAAGATCAAGTTCTTTGATGGTGCCCTGAAGGACACGGCAGCACTCCAGGCGACCAGCAGGAAATTGGAGTCATGGCGATGATTGGAGAAGTTATGACTGCCTGAGAAATTGGATCTACCAGCATGGTATCATTCCACAAATCCACTGGCTCTTCTGAAATTCCACTCACTGCTGTCAAAGGATTTGAAAGGAATATCATCCACTTCCTTAGTAGGTGGCTGAGCCTACTGCAAAATCAAAGCAGCTTTACTTTGTATGGGAACAACAAGCAATGCCTCCCATTTAGCAGTCTGCATGAGGTATTCATGGTAATCTCTGTTGGAGAGGTCATACTGTACAGAGACCCATTACACATTAAAGTCTCAGAAGTCTTAGAAGTGAGAACTGGGAGGAAGTGGAGGGTGAATGATGCAGTGGACCGGGTGACTGTGGTACAGTCTTTCCACTGCATAATTCCCTAACCAACAAAAGAGCACATTCAGTATTTGACTTGTACAACTACTCTGTTCTCGGAAGTATTAACTGCAGGGGATCTTTTCTGCCAGCTGCCTTCAGATTGTTTGACAGATGTATGAATCATCTAGCATTTATCTTAAACAATAATTGTGCCAATGGGGGTGGCATGATGGTGCAGTGGTTAGTGCTGTTGCCTCACACCTCTGGGATCTGGGTTCAAGTTTCTGTTTGAGTTCCGTCTGTGGAGTTTGCATGTTCCCCTCGTGTCATCGTTGGGTTCCCTCCAGGTACTCTGGTTTCGCCCCCATAGTCCAGAAACATACTGAGGCTGGTTGGAGTTGCCATATTGGCCATAGGTGTGCTTGGATGAGTGAATAGTGTGTGAGTGTGCTCTGTAATTGGTTAGTGCCCCATCCTGGGTTGTTACCCGCCTTGTGCCTGTAGGGTATGGACCCCCTGTTACCTTGAATAGGACAAGTGGTTACAGAAGATGGATGGATGGATGGAATAATTGTGAAGATGAAATGTCCTCAAAGTTCATTTTAAAGTAATCTTACTATAAAATACTTTCATTGAGTCACTGCCTGATATATTCATGTGAAAGCCATCGGTGCTGTGGCTCAAAATGACTTGTAGATGGAGTTGGACAGTGTTAGTGATTGTTACTACTGAAGTCACCTAACTCCGGTGGTGTTGGTGGTCTAGTGTCCCTGAACTTAGAAAAATGTAAGTCGCTCTGGATAAGTGCGTCTGCTAAATGCTGTAAATGTTATAAGACTTCAGGTGTATCTCAAAGGGCAGTTTACAGCTGACATGATTTAGAGGGGCTGTGTGTTGGCATAGTTTGTTTTCGGTTGGTACTATATAACTATCAGAAAAAAAGGGAAGGGGCGATGGGTCAGTGTGCTTGTGCATCTGTTTGCCTTGTTAGACTTTTATTAAATGCATTTTCATGTTCTGTACAAATTCCTGCACTAAGATAAATTTGGACCTCTAGTCTAGCAGATTGTTCTTTATTAGGAGTGGAAAAATGTGTGTATGCTGCCTTTGGAGCTTGCCAGCACTGAACCTGAGGCAATGCCCTGGAGCGTGTGCTCGAAAGGTGGCTGCACCATCGTATTTACTGGAGGAGGGGATGAAATGAGCTACATTATGGAACTGCCAGAAAGTACCTGTGCACCTCTCCTGCCAGTGGGAGGAACCCTCCAAAAATCTACAGGTGCCCTACACAGTGGGGAGCAAGTGCAAGGATAGGAGGGCAAGTGTCTGGCCCATGACAGCTTGTGCACAGAAGGGTGTTTGATCTAAGCATCGTTTGTGTACACAGGAAGCGTGCCAGTGACTGGAGCAAGATAGCAACCAAGACTGCAGGAGGCCCTCTTTGTCCTCAGGGAGGTGAGTGGAAGAGGTGCAGAGTGCTGAACACTTACTGCCCTTGTGCTCTGATTAACAGGAGGAGGGTTTCTCTGTGTACACTGCATATTAGAAGGCAGTGCATACATCCCCTTTGGCTCTATATCTCACTATGCTTCAGTAAACATGGACCGTGCAGATACGCTGCCAATCATATCAGACACATCAACTATAAAATTCATGCAATTTTAAAAAGAAGATTGATCTGTGTTGGTGTAAAGGACATTTTGTACAAACTAAATGACAGACATTCTTCTGGCTCCCTGATATTAATAAGTAAATTAGAAGCCTTAATATATATATAGGCATAAAATGCAAGCAAACTGCACCTTCATAATGCCTTTATAACGCATTCATTGAACATTAAGTGTACCTTCATAATATATTCATAAAGCATTCATAGAACATTTATAAGCAGCATGGAAGTGTATGTTATGATGTTAAGGTATAGTTGCATGCTGCTTATGAATGTTCTATTAATACATAATGAACGTATTATGATGGTGCAGTTAAGCATCACCAAATGCTAATTAAAGGAAGGTTTTGACTTTTTAAGAGGCTTATCTCTGTTTAAATGATTGATGCAAAAGAAACCGCTTACTAAATTTCAGTAATAGTAACTCAAGGCAGACATGTAGTTACATAGTAAAATTAGGGGTTTGAACCCCCCCTGCCCAAATTTGTTTGCTACCAATCAGGCACATAGCCCAGTAGTAGCAGTGCGAGTTTGAACCCCCCTTTGAAATTGACAAATTGGGAATGTGGGAATATCTTCACATTGCAAAATCCATGCACCAGGTCGGCATATAATATGGACCAGATTGGCTGTGACATTACACCCTCTACGGAATGCAGGGACTGTTTACCCAGTGATTCAGCTTGCAGGTAATTAGTCTCACTTGGTACATCAGTACCGTCGTGTCACATCTGTGTGTGTTTTTTTCTGTGTACCAGTACAGCAAAACGCATTAGTAAAAATATTTAGTCAGGAGTGTGTTTAGTGCTGGTCCACCTAATGTGTATTTCTTATCTGGAGGTTAGGATGACTATTCTTTCTTTTACAGCTGTATATTTTACTTCTCAGGGCACTTTCTGAGACTTAGGCTGGCAGCTTTGTTACTCTCTGTACTCAGTATGCACCGTGTTTTGGAGCCGATCGGTTATATATACAGTTGCAGCTCATGCAAAAACTGGAGCCTGTTCCTTTTTGTAGGCAGATGTCCCTGTGCTGTGTATGCTGCTTCTTGTCAGTTAAGCTCGGACTGAGATCGATACTGACCCATGGGGCCTCACCCTGACATACAAGGAGCATGTGTGTGTCTGCTCATGTTCAAGAGAATGAGGGAACACAGGAACTCTCCACATAGCTGATATGAGAGAACAACGTTTTAATAACTTCTGTGTTGTGTTGTTATGTTAGTGTGTTCACAGCTGGAGTATGATATGTTTAACTGCTCATGTAGTTAGGCTAAATCATTCTGTATTTTTGACAATATTAGATATTAGTATAGGACACTTGTAGTCTCAAAAAGAAAAAAATGAAAATATTGTACCTTTTCTATGCTTCCAGGCTTCCCATTGCGTTTGCCATTAGCTACAAACCATAAGGCTGTATTGAAACATGACTACACCCCCATTCACATTGAGAATTTTGGATCAGCAAAGAAATGGTGCTGTATCTGCAGTGATGACACTGGTCAAGGTCATAATGTCCTGGTCAGAAGGCTGGCTCTGGAATGTCGCGCTGGCCAAAGTCACCCACTCCATACTGCCTACTTCTCAGGGTATCAGGTTCCTGTCAGCTTGCTTCCTGCCTGTCCTTTATGTGAACATTCATGTCAAGAGGGCACTAGGTCACAACAGGTCCTTAGTTAACTGTACACTAAGATGGCTGTCACCGCTGTACTTACCATTTGGCTGTGTTTTGTGTTGCAGTGATTTGAGCCTAGGATCATTCCCTTTTGCCCTCTCTCCCTGAAAGGGCTGGTTCCCCTTTGTGACCCAGTAGAACATGGCCAGAGATGCTGGTTCTCCTGTCCCGTCCTCATCTTCATCACTCTGTCACAGCCTGCATATTGAAATACGCACTTTTTGTCCTCTGTCCCCTGGTACTCCCATTTCTGGGCACTTCTATTCCGCTGGACATTCAATGCTTTCCTCCTCATCTCCCTTCTGATAGTGATTAATTCTTCTCCATCTGCGTGAGACATTTCTGCTAACTGAATGTTGACACAGCTGCAAAATGCGATATTGCTGCCTATCAGGAAATAGGGAGGGCAGGTGCGCCCTGCGGTGTGTTGGCGACTGCCCAGGGTTGGTTCCAGCCTGCGCCCCTTGTTCCCGGGATAGGAACTGGTCCCCCGCGCGACCCCAGTTGGGATTAAGTGGTTACGGTGATTGATGGATGGATGGATGGATGGATGGAGTTACAGGTAGCCATGGCTGCCATTAGCAACCATCTGAGCCCAGCCGAGGTGGGAGCAGTAGGCAGGATGGTGCTTCAGATTCATCAAAATCTAATATGACCCACTTTCGAAGCTGACAGTAGTGGGAGTATTTTCTACGTGTAGGAGAAAAACGATGGATACAGGGAATCCACAACTGGCAAAGTTGTCTTGTTGGCATTCCCATACTTTAAAGTTGGAACATTTTTGACTTATGTCTCTTTAAGCCTATAAGAAAATCATTCATTTCTGAACCACCAACTACAAACTAGGTATGAACTTTCCTTTAATGTCTGTGTTAATGTTACAGAATGAGGGTGAGTCATACGTTAGTGTGGTGTGAGGCAGGGGAAAAATATTTCAAAAGAATCAACTGGGTAGAAAAGGTATTTTTGTCCTAAGAGTCCTAAGAGTTAGAGCTCTTTGGTGTGTTTTTGTATTATAACCACACAATCATACCCTAGAATCAGCAGGCATCATTTAGAATGACTTCAGAAATACGGGAGTAACATACTGTATCACAGATGGAAAAGATTTGGGTCTGTAAACACTGACAGCTTGTGATTGCAGTCGTTGTCCGGATGAGGAGCGCAGTGCAATCGAGGACATATGCACAAATGATCATTTCAAATTAGTTTAAATGTGGACTCTTTGTGAATAGAATAGTGATACTTTACTAATTTGTGTGAGGAAAGTGTTTATTTTTTTATTTTCCTATCTCATCTTACTCTCCATGCAGCACACAGACACATACAAGTGACAGCAAGCTTGGGGGTGACAGCAGAGGGTCACCAGCCCTGGAGCAACTGGGGTTAAGGACCTTTCTCATGGGCCCAACAGTGACATCACTCTGCCAACCACAGGATTTGAACTAGCAACCTTCTGATCACAGGCACAGAGTCCTAAGCCGCAAATCCATGCACTGCCCCTTTTCTGTTACTCGTAGACTTCATTGTCCTGTCATTTTTAGCAGTATGGTAGCATTTCTGAGTAACGATGAACACGTCACATTCTGTGAGCATACATATTCCTGCATTTGTTATTACACAGCAACCACTCAACGAGTTGATGAAAAGGCAGGGCTTGTCAGTGCTACCTTATCTTTTTGAATTCCCAAAAAATTAGTAGCATGATAGTAACATTCCTGACTTATGTGTATACAGTACTCACAGAAAGTCTTAGGATGCTTGCTTAATTCTGTAAAAATGTTGCAATTCGTTGGTTTCATGACAAAAGTCATTTGACAAACTGTGTCTGTCTATATCTGCACATATTTTCATCACAAACATTTTTTACTGACTCATTCAGTTCTGTTTTTGCCATTTTGCTATTAATTGCAATTGTAGCTATTGGCCCCCAAAGCGATACTAGACACAAATGTTTGGTGTTTTATGTTATTGCAAAGGTGTTACTAATTAAAAAGCACCCAGTGAGACTGCTTCTCAATGAACCTTTTATCTCAGAACAGCTCTTTTAGGTCTAGAATTTGGGTTTCAATTTATTACTGCTTGAAATAAATGTTTTACTTAAAACTACTGGTTATTTGTAATGTGATATATATTTTTTGTAAACAAATTAATTAAGTAATGATGTTTGTTATAAAACCAATAAAATTTCAGTATTTTTACTGAATTAATCAAGTGTCCCAAGACTTTTCTCCTAGCACTATGAGTACAGGCATGTGTAGCTGTGGAAAAACCTAGGCTTCTACGTCCGCACTTGCCGCCTTACCACTAATACGCCGATTATACACATTGAATCGCCGAAAATAGAAATCTACAGACAAAATATATAGGTTTGGAGATCATGAACACTAGTGTAATGAATGCTGAGCGACTGCGGGAACGAGACTGAGACTGAGAAAGGGTGATAGGGGATGAGATGCTTGACGCTGAGACGCCACACTGCTGTTCCACGACCAAAGTTCTCATACAGCGTACAATACCGATTGGTCATAGAGCTGGTCTTAAGTCCAGGTGATCATTATACTGTCTATTTGTAGGTCCTGGAGAAATGTTATCCCATGCCACTGTAGACTGGCTTATGGATGGTATTGGTACAACAATAAAGCCCCCTTGACTTGACTTAAATGGCATCACTGAATTGCCTGTCTGTCTGTGTTTGTTTGCGTGGATGCATTTCCATGTCCTGCAGTGGACTGGCATCTCATCCAGTGTGTAGCCATGCCTGTGTAGGCCCCTCCCCCCCTACATACAATAAGTGGTAAGAAGATGGAAGGATGGATGGATGGATGAATGGATGTATTCCCAATGTAAGAAGGTGGCACTACATTTATGCAAATGGAAAGGGGGGAAATGTAATGTTGTTAAGAGTATTTTTAAAACAACAGCAGTAATGTCATGGAAAGGGAACAGGTACTATGACTTGCTTTGCTCTGGCAGATTCTCGCTGGCTCTGGGTGTAAGATAATCATAATTCTGACGTCAAGCTGATTGCTGTTAGTTAGCGAAGGTGAATGTGAAGGTCAGTTGGACAGATGGGAGAGTTATGCTGGAGAAGAGATGGAGAATGTTACTAGAAATGTACTTTGATTTTTTCCGAACGTACAAATTTAAGTTATTTATGCTATTTTGCAGAGGTGGAGATTTCAGGTGCAGAGAGTACAAATCCAGACCAAGATTATGTTTCAGTGGCAGTTCTCTCTCATATAACATATATATTATCTAATAATTGCTAATTTCCATTAAGAAACTTGCCAGTGCCTATGGCCTTTAGCACTATGCTACCTGCCGTCCAAACATGCCCCTGAATCCTAATACCAAAGAGACTGTATTTTGTTCTGTCGCTAGATAAATATAGCTTTACATGGCTGCTATATTATATTAAAAAGCAGTGTTCCAGCATATCTGCACCTACTAATACTAAAAAAGCTTTTCAGTTTGGAGAACTGTAAGTGATTCATGTGATCTTACCTTTATATTTGTAGAATGTTCTGCTTCTTTGGTGGCTCAGTTTTATAAAAATCTGATTGCAATCAAACAACTAAGAATGTCAAAAGGCCTGTATTTTGTTGGGTTACTTATGGTTAAGATTAGGGCTTGAGGTTTGGAATTAGTCATTTGATTGGAATTAGATTTTTCTCATAGAAATGAATGGACTATTCACATAAAGATATTAATAAAAGTGTGTGTGTTTGTGCGTGTGTGTGTGTGTGGTCATATATATTACAATGACTCGGTTAAGGTTGTCATAGTGGCGATTATGGTCATGCCCATAGAAATGAATGGACAGTCCCCATAAAGATATGAATATGTGGAGTGTGTGTGTGTCGGGGTAACACTCCTGTTTCTCAGTTTACTGTGTCACCATAGACATGCTTCTCTGCTTAATAATGGACATTATTTAAGTTTGTGTACAAACATTAAGGAGAGAATTTCTCTGACAGCCGCTTTGCCAGTCACCATCCTATACATTCCTGACGGATCAGGTGTCGGCTGCAGCAGCATCCCTCCTCCACCCTTTCACCAGCTGCTGGCCCATTTCAACCTTATTCCTCTAAAGGGTTTCCATGGAGGCTTCTACATAACCTCTCCAGTACTCATCAGTACTGACATATTGCATGCCTGGCAGCCAACTTCAAAGGCTGAGCCATGACCTTATAAGGGCACAGCAATCTATTCCATGTTTTCTTAAAGAGTGTACAGTAGTGCGGCATCTCATTAAAGACGGGGTTTGATGTATAAGTGCGAGAGTGCAGAGATCCAGATTTCTAGCCAGCAATAGCTCAGCCGGTTTTAATTGCCTGATGGAGGGACAATGTTTGGATCAAATGGCCAATAATTAGAAGTTGCCGTCATGTCCCTAAAAGCTGCTTGGCTTTGTAAGATGAGTTATAAGCAGACACTCTTGGACATGGGGCACTAGTAGAAACACAGGCTGACTTTGGGAATGTTGAATGGTACATGGAGTCTGTGAGAGTGAAGGAAGCACAAGGCCAGACTCTGCCAGTCCATAGTGTTCTCCCGGGTTTCCTGGATGTCTCCTCCTCAAGCTGTCACATACTGTTTAGAAGAACTAGAAAAATCACAGTGTCATGTTCCATCACACTCCGTTCCTTTGTCACTTTCATGGCATTTTACATTTATTCCAATTTCTCTTCCTGATAACAGCTAAAATAGAAAACTCATTCCATTATTTCTGGCAAAACTTTTTATATTGTATCCCACAAAAGTCAAACTCCCCCTGGCATCAGCCAGCAGGTAGCCCTGGATTTCTGCTTCAGAAGCCTATGGAAGCAGAGTATCTGCTCCGGTGCCGCGGCACCTGCTCTGATCCATCATTTAGGCTAACTGTGTGTTACAGTCAGTTGCTCTGTTGCTCTCTTTCCGCCTGGGCCAGTGCTGCTAGTTCTGTTTCTGTTAGCGCTGTTCTCATCATCGGGCCCATCTAACGCCGGCCACCAACCATGACTGCTGTGATGTCCTTCAACCACCAGCAGAATTACTTGTTCATGTTGGGTCACAGCGTGCGTCTGCCTTTGTCTGTCTTGTAGTGTCGTGCCTCATACTGCCCTGAATGTGTTCCGCATTACGTTTTGGCAGGATGCCCCTGTTGATTTTGCAGCTAGCCGTTGTCTAAGCTGGCTGGTTATGTTCTGTTTCTGTTTTATTTATTTAAAAGCCTATGTTGCTTCTGGCATTTGAATCCCTCATAGTTTCTACAGTTCATAAGGCAGTGTAATATTTCAGCATTATTGCATACAGATGTAGGAAGATCACATTTTTAGTCTGCTTTGTAATGCTTTGTAGGAGAAGTATGGATTCTTCACCTGCATGAAAGTTACAGAAACACATCTCTCAAAATAAGTTCACTTCATGAGGAACACCATTCTGATTCTGAATAGGGCCCCTCTTTGCTCTCAGAAAAACCTGAATTCTTTGTGACATGGACTGAAAAAGGTGCTGGAAGAATAGATTCTGGTCTGTGTTGATTGTATCGCGTAATTGCGGATTTGTCAGTTACATATTCATGCTTCTAACCCCTTCCATTACCCAAAGGTTCTTTACTGGATTCAGATCTGGTGACTGGGGAGGCCATTGAAGTACACAGAACTAATTGTTGTATTCATGGAATCAATTTAAGTTTACTTGCGCTGATAGTGAAACTTGTTGCTGGGGTACTGAGTTTGCTATGCGTAAATGCTGAAAGAAGAATGTGCATGTGTGAATTAGGTTTATATTACGTTGTGAGGAGCAAATGTTCCCCACAGTGTTCTAAAAACCTGTTATTTTAATCTGTCAATGCAATCAAAAAACTAAAAATGCCAATGGTTGCTTATTTAGTTTGATTACTTGTGTTTAGGGTTGGGACTGGGTAAGGGTTAAGGTCGTCATGTTGGGATTAGAGTTTTCCCCATAGAAATGAAAGGAGAGTCCCCACAAAAATATAATTACAAACCTGTGTGTATGTGTATATTATTTTTTCCTCCATAAAGCCAGAATGTCCTGCAGTAACCTCATCAGGTGTACATAAACCAAAGGATCCAGAGGGAGGTCAAACAGCTGGGGATGGTGGTTTTTCAAATCGTATGGTGAAACATTCCCAGTCCACCTGTAGTGTGTGATTATAGGACCTAGACCTTATGAAAAATGTCCCTTATACTTACATTTTGCCTTTACTTTTTATTTCCTTAGTAGATGTTTTTTATCCAAAGTGACATGCGATTGACAAGGTCAGACAATTTCCTGGTAACAACAAGGGTTAAGGGGCTTGATCATGGGAGCAATGGTGTAATCACTCTGCCAATCCTGGGATTTGACCTGGCAACCTTTCCGATCATGGGCACAGAGTCGTAACCCGCAGCTAAATACGATACTAGACAAAAGTGTTCACACATCTACTGAAAATTCTTTGCACACCTCGAGGTTATGTAGTAAGTATTACCTTGTGAAGAAGGAAAGCAATGGAGTACTGCGACAGATGACCAGGCCCCCACAATCCTCAAAACTATACCCTTTAGACCTTGTTTGGGATGAGTTGGATTGAAGAGTAACAGCAGCCAACTTGTGCCCAGAACTTGTGGAAACTCCTTCAGGACTGTTAGAGAAACATTCCAGGGGACGGCATATGGAAGCTGGTTGAAAGTATGTCAAGAGTCTCTCATTAAAGCAAAAATGGGCAATTTTGAAGAGTCTAAAATTTGTGAAAACTTTGAGATATCGAGCACATCACAATATTTTATATGTAACATTTCATTACTTTCAGGACTTTTACTATAAGGTGAATAACATAGCTGAAATAGAGACTGATGCATTAAAATCAGGTGAGTCTAGACTTTTAATTGGTACTCGACATGCTTCTTGTACATAGATTTTTACTGGAAAGTAAGGCAGTAGTGTCATACACACCAGTGTGACTTTTTTAAGCGGCACAGTCCTTGCCTTGTTGCTGATGCTCTCTCCTGTGCCCCACAGAGTGAATGAGTGGTGCAACCTATCTACGGTTGGCTTGCCGACACCATGAGCTGGAGCTTCCTCACCCGGCTGCTGGAAGAGATTCACAACCACTCCACCTTCGTGGGGAAGCTGTGGCTGACGGTGCTCATCATCTTCCGAATCGTGCTGACCGCCGTGGGCGGGGAGTCCATCTATTATGATGAGCAGAGTAAGTTTGTGTGCAACTCAGACCAGCCAGGCTGTGAAAATGTCTGCTACGACTCCTTCGCGCCCCTGTCGCACGTGCGCTTCTGGATCTTCCAAATCATATTGGTGTCCTCGCCTTCGCTCATGTACCTCAGCTATGCCATCAACAAGATCGCCCATTTGGAGGCAGGGAAGGAAGAGGGCATCTCTGGGCGACACAAGGAGCAGAGGATGTTCTTCAGCAACCGGAAGCAGCACCGGGGTTTGGAGGAGGCAGAGGACGACCAGGAGGAGGACCCCATGATCTACGAGGTCCCTGAGATGAGTGGCCCCAACCAGCCCGTGACCAAAGGAAAAGCTAAAGTCCAGCACGATGGGAGGAGACGCATCAAAGCGGATGGTCTTATGCGCATCTATGTGCTACAGTTGCTCACTCGCACGCTGCTGGAGGTGGGCTTTTTGGTGGGTCAGTACGCCCTCTACGGCTTCTCTGTCTCCCCCCTATATGAGTGCACTAGAAACCCCTGCCCTCACACAGTGGACTGCTTTGTGTCAAGGCCCACCGAGAAGACGATCTTCCTGCTCATCATGTACGGCGTCACTGTGTTCTGCCTGCTGCTAAACGTGTGGGAGATGCTGCACCTGGGTGTGGGCACCATCTACGACGTCCTCCACAGCCGCCACGCCCCACACGAGGAGGGCGAGTACCGGCTGGGCAGCAGACCCAACGTCTCGGTGGGCAAGGCGGGAGTTGAGGAGACCTACGGGAGCTACCCCTTCTCTTGGAACGCTCCCTCAGCCCCACCAGGCTACAACATTGTGGTGAAGCCTGAGCAGATCAAGTTTACAGACCTGAGCAATGGCAAGACGGTGTGCAAACAGAACAGGGCCAATATTGCCCAGGAGGAGCAGCGGCAGTTGGGAGGCAGTGAGGACAACCTCCTCGCTGCCGACGTGCGTGGCGCCCTTCAGAAGGATGTACAGCAGGCCCAGGACAGGCTGGACGCTGCAATCCAAGCCTACGGCCAGCAGTGCCACAATGACAGCAGCCATAGCAATGTGAGCCAATTGCACCAGGACCACAAACATCGCTCGGGATCCAAGAATGGGAACAACAAGGACAACTGCCGCGGGGGCAGCAGCAGTAACAGCAGCAAGTCAATGGAGGGGAAGCCCTCTGTGTGGATCTGACAGGTGACCCAAACCTGCCCTGCTCCATCTAAGTTATTCTCCATAATCCTCGTACTGTTACATATTGTCAGTTATGTATCTGTATCTATGTCTCTGTCTCGCGGTACTTTTGAAAAGATCAACACTAAATACTTGAATCCAGCAGCAGACCAGATGTTTTCCATAAGCTTTGAAACCAAATTCCAAGAAACTGGCAAATCAGTTGAAAAGGGAAATTAAATTATTAAAAAAAAAAGAAAAAAGTTTTTGCTTGGATTAACGGGACATTGCCATCGACAGCAAAAATATTACTGTACCACTTTTGTCAGCCTAGCTGCCAGAAGACACCACACAGCAGACAGAGGACAGACTGGTGTAACTGCCATTCTTAATTGCCATTTATTGGCACCCAAAATATGTGGTAGTTGATTGCCTGCCCAGTCATACTAAAAGGAGCTTGTTAGACTGTGAAACTATGTCAAGCTGTAGAGTCTAGTTACATATCAAACACACCCCAACTCCACTAGGGTAGCCAGGCTGCTGTGAACGGGCCTGATCTATGGATATGGTCAAAACCCGACACCCCACTGACACTCCCACCATGACCACCATCTGGTATTTCTAATTAAGGGTATTTACAGGGTTATATCAGGTGCCATTAAAAGTAGCTGTTTTTGTGAATTAAAAGCAGTTGGGTTATGTTAATGTGCTGAAACTGATGTAAAATTGTGGCTGGTGAAGGGAGGAGACCGGCTTAGGCCTGGTAACAGTGCCCAGGTTTTCTGGGTGTTTGAATGCTCCGTACCGCCATCACTGTGGAGGAAAAGCAGAACACAATTCAATGCCTTAAAATCCTACATGGTGGAAGCAGCCATTGCAGAGTGTAGATGCGCAAGGTGATGGTGGGAGATGGAGCTGATATCTGTGTATCGAGGTATGATGCGCCTTTCACATCCAGCCCCCCCCCCCCCCCCCCCCCCCCCCCCCGCAGCGCGGCCGGGGGGGGGCCCGCCCCCCCACAAAACAAAACGGATAATAAAAAAAGGGGAGGGGTGGGGGGGGGGGGGGGGG
>JAODKC010000095.1:28896923-28920860 GCA_026777985.1 Mormyrops attenuatus | reverse complement strand
TTTGGCAAGGTTTGGTGGGGTTTTTGCTCTTTTTTTTTTTTATAGTGGTTTTATGGTCCTTTCACCTCCCGCACCCCCCCCCCCCCCAGGTCACCCGTGGCTTCCAGTCTGGTGTCAGCCAGCCAGCACCTTTCACAACTGTGTTCTATCCACTGTGGGAATGGGGTTGGGGAGGAGGGGCAGTAACTGATGTTGCTGACACTTAGTGACATCAAATGAATGCACTGCGATTTCTTAGCCATGATTCAATGCTCACATCAGTGACTGCAGTGAAGGTTCATTTAGATCCATCTTGAGAAGGTGTGTCCTGCAGTGCCTCTGTCACCTTTTATTAAGACCCCTGCAGTGCTTTGTCATTCTTATATACTATTTTATTCTACACGCTTTTCCATTCTGAGATATGATCTCAATCTTTATAGTTTCATCATTGAGTTTTGGATAAAGTTGATATTTTACTGTTGGTCTGGTATACAGTGAAATACAAATTAAAAATGAATATTTTCCCTTAAGTAATTCATCTATCACTGAAAGACTTTTACTTCTCTTTTTTGGTGCACGATGGCATCGTCTTACACCGTCATCCATTCATTACATGACATTTGCTGGCTCTTGGGAGCCCTCTGGAGGTCAGTGGTACAAACACACCTCCCGTTACGTTCCAAACCTCATGGTTTACTTAACCCTAAAATCTGACTCAAATTTACGTTTAGTTATAGGAAAAAGAAACGGTTGTTGGTGATCTTTTATGCAGTGGAAAAAAGCAAATTCCTCCTGGGTTTTTCTAAAATGAAGACCAGGTCAAGATCATCCTATTATCCTATGATGACTGCTGTACATATTTGTGTTTCCACAATATCAGCTAGAGATGACTGTTTCATTGCAGATCCACAAATCCACATTTAGGCATAAAAATGTTTGAAAAGAATGCAGGTTGTTAATGTAAAGATGTACTATGGTACAGTACAAAGATCCAAAAGACCCCTTTCCCACAATAAAGACCAGACACTCTATTAGTCACAAAGGGCTCTTTAGTAAGATGTCAAGTTATGTTGTAGTTTGACTGTCTTTGAGAAAGGAGAACAGGATGCATGTTACACTACAGTAAAATGGAAGGCTTTGTTTCAAAACAGTGTTTATATTTTCAGAATTTAAAAGTAGTTTTTAATTCATTTTATAGGTTCATTTCATTTCCATTGAGTGTTAGACTCACTTAAGCAGTTCATTTTTCTACTGAAGTGTGTTTTGTAATGTTATTTTTTAAAACAAATGGAACATATTTCATTGCCAATTTTCTTCAACTTACTATATGTTTGTTATATTGCTCTTTTTTAATAAACAGTTATCTTCTGCAAGTTACTTGTATTAAATAACACTTGTAATAAATAATTTCCCAGAATATTTTCACAGTGTGTTGTAAAATGTTTTCCTGCCCTGTTAGTAAAGGGCTTTTCATTTTTCAATGGGCAGGCCTCTTGACCATTTAATGGTGCAGAGATGTTTAAACATTAATTTATTGTAATGATACAGTAAACTATCCTCTATAAGAGTGCCCCCAGAGTACCGCTAATCATTCTACTGCCAACTCTGATTAAACTAATCATCTAATCTTCAAGCTCATAAGATGAACTAGGTTAAAAAAAATGTATGGTTGTGTAGGCTTGGACTCCAGTCCTGTGCATTGTGGAATGATGTCACCTTTGGGCCCTTGAGCAAGGTCCTTGGCCTTAAATGCCCCAGGGAAAGTGTCTGGCCCTGCTGCCGAATTCTTTCTTGTATGTCCCTTTGGACAAAAGGAAATAGCTGCCTTTCTCATCATAATAGTTTAAATATACTTTATGAGATTCTATATCATGTTTTCCACTGTCAAGTTTGTGGAATCTTAATATTGTATAGTGACAATCCACTGGGAGTTCCTTGCACCAGCAGAGGGCGATCAGCACCAATGGGGAAATGGTAACTGTAGTTTCCGAACAGTAAACCATGAGGAGTGCTAACAGGACACAACTGGAGGCTGCTAATTTTCCCAGTCAGGGGGCCTGTGCTCTGGAGATGATCGGGGAAAGAAGAAAAAGGGTCAATTACTTATGTGGCCATTGCCCACAATACTAGATAGCCTTTCATTAGAATTGCATTACTGTTTTGTAGGGTGAACTGTAAACGTAGGTGTCACTTTTGACACATTAATGAATAAAGTATGTGTATCTGTCCATAGCTGCAAAGACTATCTCACTGCCAGGAAGCACAAATTATACTCTCTGCCCTTCAGCGAACTAATGTTGCAGTGAGAATCATAACCAAGAGTAGAAAATATGAGCACATCACACATGTTCTGTTTTCCCTGCTATATTCCGGAAATCCAATGAACTTCTTTTCCATGTGGGTGGCATTGAAAGGCCAGCCCCCTGCCTATCTAACAGGGCCGATGGCTTAATGTAATCCAGAAACCAAAATGCAGTCATCCTTTTAATTTCCATAATAAGTTTAAAAAAAAAGGTTCTTGACAGTGAAACATTCACCTGAAGGGTTCATAATCTACACAAACATTTGCTAAGTAATGTAAAGAATTTCCATCTCTCAGTACATAGCCTAAATACAAGCGAAGGTCCTGTTTCAGATTGATTTAACCTGGCTGGTCTTAGTTAAACTTACCTCCGGTTTTGTACCACTGTGTAACTGCTGTGTCTTTTGTGATGCTGTGTGCGCTAAGCCTGAACTAAGGCAGTTATGCTGGGAAGGGTGCTATATAAACACAGGTGGTATTAAATTAAAGATCTCTTTTAGACATCCTCCTTAATTATGCTTCTTTGTGGACGGTGTCCCTTCCCTCAGCTTAAGAGGCTCAGCGCAAATTATCTCTGAAGTTTCTGCATCTCTTTCATTTGATAAGAATAGTGCATCTTTGTATTATTGCTGTGGATTACATTAAAGCATGGAATATTACGCACCCAGTAAAATGCTTCTAAAGCAGGAACATCTTTATATAAAAAATTGTGTCCATTTTCTAAACCGTTTCTTTGAACAAAAAGTGTCATTCAAATCAGGACTTGAGTAGTGTCACTTTCGTAACAATGTTGCTTCTTTCAGCTGATTACATATTGATATTGATGTGAAATCCTGCTCATTTTAACTTTTTATTCCTGTGCACCTGTACAGGTGGGCCTTGGTGGTCCTGAGACCACCCAGATGGCCCATCCATTCAGCGTTTACAGTGAGCAATACTGTACAATAAATCAATCATGTCTGACAGGTATGTGTGTGTGGTTCGATCAATCGGAGGAAATGTGCTGGTGAGAGGCAAATGATTTTTCTTTCTCTTTGTTAATTTGGTCTTAGTGATGCCATGGTATATCTATAGTCATAATTATCTCTTTATTCCAATAGAACGCCATAAAATAATACTTGAAGGCACGGCCGTTCTCAGTTTCCATAGTATGTGTGTACAGGTGTTTCACACTTTTTGAGTGATGCTGTTTGTTGACGCAGAGGCAGGTAGGGAGGAGGGGAAAAGGAGGACAAGGGAGCTAAAAGTGGTCACCCTAAGTCTGGGGTATACTCCTGCCTTGTTAACCTGACCAAGACATGTGGTTGGAAGAACTCTGTCAGTCCAAAGAAAACAGGTTCTATTCGTGATATCTCATAAAGGTGACTGATGGGTGTGTGTGTGTGTGTGTGTGTGTGTGAGGACAAGGCACTAAACAGAAACTGTATAACACGACATTTATGTTTTATGTTTCAGGCCAATGCCTGTAGTTTATCAGACCTGTCCTTGTGCTCAGGTCTGACTTTGGGCACTTTGTGTAATTAAACATGGACAAGAAGTTGTTCAGGAGTGGTTGCAGAGTTGCCGACTTCGTCAGCAGTCTGGAGTGAGGTTTTCTAATCACCAGAAAAGGGGTGAAAGTTATCGTTTCTATACAGAATTAACGTATGATGGAAATGTGCAATAGCAATAATCGGATGTCTATTCATCAAATGCTTGATCAATGAGCTGACCGGCCTACGTAGCAGCGATATATTGATCATTAAAGCATAGGTATTTTGAATCGCTGAGAGTGAATTGTCCCAGTTGGCGAGCCGTAGTACAGAGCGAATGTCCCGGATGCAAACAGGAGGGCAGTTTCAAAGCTTGATAATGGAGCTGGGAACAGGAACGAGTGTGGAAGTCTGTTGAGGTCAGTTGTTAATTATTATGAAATACTATTATTATAGATTTTAACAAAGGTTTTGAATCTTAAAATAGTCATTATGTATGAGTTAGTTAACAGTACCGAGAGGATCCCTGTTATTGTTATTTAAATACCTGTGCCGCCGTGTGTTTACTCCCCCAGCCAGCGGACAAGTTATTGATGGCTAATGAGTTTTTATCATCATCAGTATCCCAGTGATTGTGCACAGTTTGTGTGCTTTAAACCTTAAATTTGCAACAAATACGTTTTCAAAAGTCAGTTTATGTTTTCAGTTTCAGGTAGTAATATTTGTTATTCAGTAAGGTAATAAGTTCTAATGACATTGTGAGACACAGCATGACGCGATGGGTCAGACGTTCTGTTGGCAGATGGAGGTGATGCAGCGCCGGCCGCGGGTGCAGGACCTGCTGGGGGCGCAGTCTCCGGGGGTGCGGCAGCTGGAGGGGAAGACTTTTTACCTGGATGCTATGAAAAGCCGCTCCTCTGCCCTGCTTGCAGAGGCTATAGCCCGTCTTGGAGGGGTATGGAACCACCATATAAAGGGAGTGGTGGGCCTGGCAATTTATTGGGGGCAACTTAATGTAACTGAAGGTTTAGCTTGCTGGATGAGAAGTTTGCTTACCTTTTCAAATTAATAATGTATTTTTGGGCTGTTTGTTGAGTCATGTGATTTGTATATATAATGGATGTAGATTGTGTTTCATATCCAGTGTGATTATGTCCCTTTGTAGAAAGTGGAAAGTTTCCTTAATAAGGATGTGACCTTTGTGGTCTCGGGGAGTCGGGACAACTGGCAGGGTTGGCAGTCTGTCCAGGAAGGGGAGGGCCCTAAGAAGGTTGCAGTGGACAGCCCCTCAGTTTCCTCCCATCACCAGCAAGCTCAGGGCAGCTGCAGCGGCACCAGTCAGCGCACTGCTACTCCCAGACCTCAAGTAAGTTTCTCTTAACCATGTCTGTTAAAGTTGTCTTTAACTGCAATTTAATACTGCAGCGGTTTATCAGTGTTGCTTTGTAGTCTTTCATACGCTGTATTTTGTCACACTGTAGTTGTAGTTGAATTTTTCAAAATGCCGCTTTGTTAACGAGCGCCGTACCATACTGGCTGTGCAGGCGTATAGAAGCCGTGGAAGGGCTCTGCTGGAGAGGGCCATCCGCAGCAATGTAAGTCCTGCATGAAATGTTTCATTATCTGTAGTGATTATGGAATCGTTAATATGAAGAAGGCATGAGTAAACATGACAGATTTAGTTTTAATTTTAAGTTGTCCTGAATTTGCCAGATGTGGTACTGGTGAGTTAAGGATGATGCTTATAATGGCAGCCCTCAGCTTGCGATGTGAGCCATTCGCACTGTTGGCCCTTTATGATCATTTCCATGGTGTTGGGCAGGAACGCTGTCCGGGGAGCAGTGTCCTGGCCGACGCTAGCACCTGGGGCATCAAAGTTCTCCATGTGGATGGTATCCTTTTTTCCAGCAAAGACCTCTGGGGAAAGCAGGGTTTATGTGCTAGGTCTTACTGTATAAGGAAACACTTCTGTTCGCCTGTTAGGCACAGTCCGCATTGAAGATGCAAAGAAATACATTATCTTGTGCCTTCCAGAATCTCTTGCCTGCAACAAGATCCTGTAACTGATTCTCTTTCGTAGAGGTTGCTTTTAAATAAATAGAAGCTTGTTTGTCAAGCTGCCAACAGGGGGCAACATGGACATCAAGCTCACAAACTGCAGGAATAAAGGAATGAAGTAAAGGTACAAAAAAATTGGATCATTTTATTGGAAGGGACCTGACAAAATGAGTTTTTGTTTTCCTTCTCCTGTGCTGTTGTCCTTCACTTATTAAAGTGATTTATAATTAAGGACTAATTCGCTGGGGGATTCATGGTGGCTCAGTAGGTGGCGCTCTCACCTCCCACCCTCAGGGTTTGAATCCTACCTATTCTATAACAGTGGAATTTGGAGGTTCTCCCAGAGCCCCCTACTTTCCCCCTGGGCCTCAGAGACATGCAGTAAGGCTGATCAGAACTTCTCACAGTGGTGAATACGGTTGAGTATTGTTTGCGTTTTTTCTGATGTTGGTGCTAAAATGATTTAAAACTTTTAAATACCGTGCCGGTACCTGAACCAGTACCTAAAAAAAAAAAATAAAAGCACAAAATGAAGATCGACATTCGTGGGGGCCGAAATCTGCTTTGCAGTACGGCCCAGTGCATACCCATTTTATAGGAACTGGTACCATATTGTCACTGGGTGTCAGTACCCAGCCCTAATGAACCTCTCTTTCTCAGCATTGTTATAATAAATCCAAAATGAAGATGTTAGCCTTTCATTGCTAAAGGCTTCTGACTTGCCACCAGAACATAAAGCTATATATAGAGATGCATAATATATTGGTTAACTTGTCGCTGTTGGCTGATATTAATAAAAAAATAGAGATACAGTGACAAAAAAAAGTGAAGCACCCAGATGGAGTGGTGGAAATTAAATGAATCTGCGCGTGGTGAAAGGTCATGTGACTGTATCACAATGATTATAATGTCAGATCAAACAGACAACAGAGATGGCAGTATGGGCACACTGCTGGTCCCATGTCAGTCGGGTGTGGCACCCGCCCGCCCCCCGGGCCTGGATGCGACAATATGGTGTGGAAGGGAGTCGTGCAGCCGTTGTATCCTCTCCTGTGGCAAGTAGGCCCACGGGTGTTGTAACTGGCCCTCGAGATCCTGCACATTGGCACTGACACTGAGTTGACGTCCAAGCTGATCCCATACATGTTCGATTGGGGAAAGATCGGGGGACCTGGCTGGCCATGGGAGGACGTCATCATGACACAGGCAGTCCATATGCACACGTGCGCACGTCTTGTTGAAAGACTGTACCAGGGTGTTGTACTCAGGAGGGGTAAGACATACGGATGCAGAATGTTACTGATGTAGCGCTGTGCTGTCAGGGTCCCCCGAATCACTACCAGAGATCTGAAGCTATACCCTGTGGCTCCCCACACCATGATGCCGGGAGTAACGCCGGTGTGTCTCTCCACAACATTGACGGGATTGGTTCTCTCCCCTCGGCGCTGCCATACGCACACATGACGGTCATCTGTGGTAATGCAAAACAGATTCATTGGATGGGACAGTGATCCAGTACTCTGGCTGATGCCAGTTGTTGAGACACGGTGCGGAATGACACGTGGTGTTGTAGAAAGTCCAATATCTGTGTCCAGATGGCAAGAGCAGATATCATGGGGTTCTGTAATGCCTGGCGCACAATTCAATGATCCTTCCTTGGTGTAGTCTGTCTTGGGTGACTGAAACCTTCACCACGTGTGTGGTGCCCTCATGTGCCCATTGGTTCTAACATCGGGCGACTGTGACATCTGCATGCCCCACATGCCGGGTAATTGCATGATACGACCACCCAGCCTCATACAAACCCACAATGTGACCCCTGTCAAACTCCGTCAAGTGCTGGGGTGATGCTGTCCAATGCGTCTAAGAGGCAGGCTCATCAGCCTCTGTGTCTGGTGACTAGACGTGCCAGCTTCTTGCAAATCGAATAATTCACATAACCATCGCTGGTCTGCACGTGTGCCACGTTACGTCCAAATAGAACCAGTAATTCTTGGCGCTTAACATTTTTTGCCACTGTGTATATTTGCATCAGTTTGATGTTTTAGTCTTGGCTGATTAATGCCCGCACATATTTAGACTTAAAATGTATCAGCTGTCAGTCATAATTTCCACATAAGTGCACCACTAGATGTACAGATTGTCCCTTAAGTCCCCAGAGCAGAGCTCCTGCCATACTTACACCGACTTATGGAGGAAAGCTCCCGGGCCAGGAGCAGGGAGCTGCAGGTAACTTGGCATTTTTATTAGTCTGTGTTCCTCTTGAAAATCGTTTGTTTTCCCTTTATGGATGATGCAGTGTTTTTGAAGAAGACAATGCTGGAATGGTGGATGCTGACTTTGTATGTGTTACTCCTACAGAAAACAGGAAAATCTTCTTTGGCATGGGTTGTCAAAGGTTAGTAATATTCAGCATCTTAATAGTGCAGATGATGTGATGCCCTCATCCTTTGGGCTATTTTTTTGTATATTAATTAAGTCAATCCATGTGTAACATTCAAGAGGATGGCATTGTGAATGAATAGCCATGTTTCTGCTAAATACCCCCCCCCCCCCCACACACACACACACACCCATTAACTGTCCTCTATCTCTTCTCTCATCACCAGCCGGAACCCTGAAGTCTCCCTACATTAAGATTGAGGATTCCAGCAGGTCAGTGGATGTTAGGTGTCGCAAAGATAAACCTGGTCCGTCTTCCCTTTCCAGCAGCCACTGTTGGCTCTGATAAAAGCTGCCTGTCTTTCTCTTAAACCCAAGCTGCTGCTTCATTGTAATAAATCGGAGTTGCTAAAATGTAGTTTAAAAAAAAAACTGTGAGGTTCGTGTCGTAATGGAAACCAGCAGCCACCACCCCAGCTGGCCCTGGGTGTCCAGACTTTCCCCACTGAACTGACCCTGACCCCCCTGGGCATGTAAAGGGATCCTGTCAGGAGCCCCATGTTAAAGTTTAAACACAATCGGGGGAGACACCTGGAACAGAGCCGGCGCTAATGTGCATGCATGTTGCCTGTGGGAGGGGGCTGAGGTTTCATCGCTGTTTCTGCCGCTGTCTCCACGCCTGGAGAGACCGCATGCCTTTCCGGCCACATCGTGCCGGCCTCATCTGCGGCGTGGTTAGTGTGCCGCCAAGGGAAGCGGGTGGCTGCTGTTAACAGCACGAACACATCCATGCCTGAAACACCTTCACTCCTCAACCCCCTGGGGCGGCTCTGTTTCTCCTGCATGTTCCTCAGATGCACCGCCTGCGATCGGCCTGTGGGACATGGCGGCGGCGGTCATCCTGAGAACATTCTAGTTATAGGTTTCTGTAACGGAAAGAAATTCTCTGCAAATCATAGGTTGTTGGAGTTGCTTAGCACAAAACCCTCAAAATTTCCCCTCAAAACAAACAAATAAATTAATGAATATCAGCAAGTTGTGTGTACGTTTTTGTTTTTGTGTGAACAGCTTAGTAACTGCAGGATATTTTTTAATATGTTTTTTTAATGGCTGGTTTGTTTATGCTAAGTTTGGTGTGTGTACAGCAGTCCGACAGCTTTTCCTGTCTTGTGTAAATAGGAAATACAGACCCCTTCACACGCAGTCAGCGGTCTTCCCCATGCTGGACTTCACTGGCAGGTTTAGTCCATTTGAGCCACCCGCCCCTCTGCCTCTTCCAAAGAGGAAGAACCAGGAGGACGATCAACACAGCAAAGCAAAGTCAGTCGTCATACGGTACCCGCGTTGTGATCAGTTCTGCTTTGCAGGATTACAGACCCGGGGACTTTCTTTGATTCTAACTGTGCCGCAGTGACAACCTGCCAAGTGAATGTTTTTTATTTGCAAACATCTGATTAGGTTGAAGCTGCTGACAACTTTACCTCCAGCAGTGGTTGTGCTTGAGTTGACAACAGTTGCTATTTGGTTAATGCGGTTTGGCATGCTGCCATGTTTAGTAGCCAGAGTTTGGTAATTCAGGTCCCCTGACTCTGTGACTGTGACTTTTACTCTCTGGACCTGAATTACCCAACTCTGTTAGTAGCACACGTGTGTCTTTGGGCTGGGTTGAATGTCATTCGTCTCCCACCTGCACCACAACGTTCCAGGAAAAGGAATGTGGATGCTGGAAGCAGACAGGACCTCCCACTGACTCTGACTCCTTCGCCTCCCCGGGTGCGCAGAAAAACCCTGGGATTCTGCGAATGCTGCCAGCTCTCTTTCAAGGAAGAGGCAGAGGTGAGAGCGTGCCCCCCCCGGCGCTAACCCCGGGGATCCGCTGGGCACACAGCACCGCCATCCAGCAACACGCCAGGTTAATTAGGCCTTGCTGAGCTGTTGATTAAATTCTTGCTGTGATTTAACACATCGTGGTATTTGCCGGGTGCTGGAGGTTGTTTGTGCTGATACACAGGTGAAAGGGGATCTCTTTTTGTAGAATAAAATAAACATATTTTATATTGGTAAACACCCATGAGTAGTACTTGTGGGTTTATTTCCACTTTGCATCTGCATTACCTTATAAAACTCATGTAGCTGTTAAGTGATGTTAGATCTGCACTGATATGTCATAACTGCTCAGTCACAAGGACTAGAATATACAGCCTGGTTATGGAATCAGCAGTGAGACGTGTTCTTCACTGAGGGTATCATAGGACGGGCAGAGGAGCCCTTTCTCAGCGTGTGTGCTGCGTGTAGCCTATGTGATTCCCTGCTGCCTTGCTAACATCCACAGCACCTGCACTCAGACCAGCACCGCCAGTTTGCCCGAGACCAGTCCCACTATGCCGTGGTGGACAGGCTGATCCCCCTCATGCAGCCAGACTTTTCTGAGATCGTGGTCCCTGGCCACATGCTGATGCGGTGAGTCCCAGCTTCCGTTTATCTGCATGCTGACTGGCATCCGAGGTGACTTTTGTGCTTCTCCTAGGTGTAATTACACTGATGCGGTTTGTAATTAAACTTCATTTATATTCCTAATGTCCAAACATGTATGTAAATAAAAATTTACTAAGTAGCTTAACTGGTGTCAGAGTGGGATACTTTGTACAAACTTGTACTTTGTTGTACAAACTGAAATTTCTTTTGCAATTTATTCAAGTTCTATAACTGCTGTTTTTCTTTCCTTTATTTTAGCGTTAAATGTTATATTTCCAGGCTGGCTCAGTGGTACAGGTGTAACGGTAGTCTACTCACGATTCGGTTCGATAGACGGTTCGGGGCTCATGGTTCGATACACTAACAATATATTCAGCTATATAATACTGTAGGGCTGAACGATGTACGAAAAATATTTATTCGCGATTTTTCTGACAGGTGTATATCACTTTTTAAAAGTGAAGCTTCAGTTCAATACTAAGTGTGTAATTGATTTAAAAGATGTGATGCTGCATCACCACATGAGATACTATCAACATATTAAATGGTCTATATTCTAATGCAAGGATCTTCCAACATGTATTTCTTACTTTTTTAAATTGGAAGGCAACAATCAAACAAAACACATCGCATAAACTGACTCTGTTAAGCAAAATAAAGTAATAAAAATATGATTACAGTAAGAAAAAAAAAAACAGTAAGGATCCTGTAGCTGCTTAGACCCTAAATAATTAACGAATGGTTACTATGACAGAATTCCGTGGTTGTGTAAAAGATTTACGTGCGCAAATCTGTTTTACGCAACTATACAATTGGCATAATAATCACTCCATAAATAACAGGACCTTTCTGTAAACAATCTCTGACCATGAAACAGGTAAGCAGCATGAAATTTTTTTCTCACCACAGATGGAACACTCCTTGGGTGTCACGAGTTTCTTGTTTGCAGGCATATATACACGGTCACCTTGGGTCACTTCTGATTGGTGAGAATGACTGTCACACAATGCATTTCCTAAGTTTCAGCCTTTGCGATTTGCTAATCGTGTTGTTTCAAATCGTGATCTCAATTTGAGATCAATAAATCATTCGGCCCAATAATACTGAAAACAAACTAATATCTCGCAGTGCTTATTTATCTCCTGTTTCCTGTTGCACATTTACAAAAAAAGCTGTTTAAAACCATTCCTTTTTCTTTGTTTTTTCTTTATTCAACAGACTTCAGTGCAAAAAGCAAAAATAGTCTCAATCCCTTACCTTAAATTGTTTTTTTAACAATAGACCCCTACATTCTTGAAACCGAAAAAATAAGAGGAAATCGGAATCTTCTTAAAGTATAAGACTGAAAACAAAGATCTCAGCTATTCCTTTTTAGGCATGCTCATTTAAAATAAAAGCTGTTTTTTAACCATTTCTTTTTTCTTTCAGTTTTTTCTTATTCTGTGTAATGCAAAATGCAAATATAAAAACTGAGATTCTGCTTATTGCACCTTCTTGCGTTAACATTAATAAATGATTTTATGCCACGGTGCCTTGTTACACCCCTGCAATGCATATCATCATATTTTTGAATCGCAGATATATTGTGCCATAGTGCATTGTTACACATCTACTCAGTGTGTTTCACTGCTGCCTTACATCTTCAGGGATCGGGTGCATGAATCCTGCCTCCAATCTGTATGCGGAGTCTGCATGTTCTGCCAAAGTTTATGCAATTTTTCCTCCAAGTACTCTGGTGACTCTAAATTACCCATAGTATGTGTGTGAAAGAGACACACAGACTGAGTGAGTATGTGCCCAGTGACAGACTGTCCCTGTACTGGAAGATGGAGGAATGGATTGTGCTGTTTCAGGCTGGTAGCTATGAGTGAGATGATCATGTTGTGTGGTTTTGTTACCCTGTCAGGTCTCCTCCTCGATTTCTCCACACACATCCATGCCTGGATCTGGAGCCCCAGGTGAACAGTGATGCAGAGCAGGCCTTGCTGGCCCTGCTGTCGCCACTCCAGCCAAATGGCACCCCAGCTGGCCAGGAAATGGAAGATTCAAGGTCCACCTCCATCACAACGATCGCTGTCCCTAGCGTCTCACCAAAAGAGGAAGCGGTAAAGTCAGTGCCAGCGCATTTCACTCCCTGCATCACAGCACCTCGCACGGTGTGCCCTCTGCAGCAGTCCTGCAACCCACAGACCAGGACTGCGTGCAGGACTAGAGGTGGTGAAGCAGCATCAGGGCCGAGGGAGCTTACGGAGGACGTGGAAAAGTGTAGCTCGCCGCCTAGCGCCTGGCCCTTGATGTCCCGAAATGGCAGAAAACGTGGCAGGTCATACAGTCTGAGTCCCAGGATCCAAAAGAAGCAGAGGGCCACAACGTCGGTACCCTTTAGCAGCTGTGCTGCCATCCCGGCAGACCTGCACGGGGAGCCCTACCCGAAGGCCCCCCTCAACATGAGGGTGACTCCGGCCCCTGCCAGCTCCCAGCTTCTCACCACGCCACCTCCTGGAGAAGCTTGCAGCTCAGATCAGCTTGTGTACCCTGCGGTGAGACCGGATACATGTCTTGCTACAGGTGACATTCCAGGTACGTCTGCTGAAGATGACCTTCTCCTTGGTGTATGCGGTGCCCCCGCAGAAGGTCTTCCAACAGTACTTTGTAATGAGATGCTGCTACCTGCGACACCCTCTGCCTCGGGGGGGCAGCTGGGTTTGGTATCATCTGGCATGGTGCTCGGTAAAGAATCTGACCCACTGCTGACCCCTTTGGGCTCGACTCATAAGGCAACTTTACCCATCAGTGGTACCTCAGCCACTGCTCTACACCAGACTGTCCCACCCCAGCCCTCCCTACCACCTTTTCAGTCAGTATCCCCCCCATCCACCCCTCAAGGCAGCCATCCGCCCCTGGAGGTCGGTCCAGATTCCAGCCCTGCCCCTCTATCCCACTCATTCTCCTCCATCCACATTGAAGCCTCCCTGCTCCCAGACCCCTCGGCCTGCTCCCCGTCCTCCTCTCTATCATCAGACTGGGACTGCGACCTGCTCTCCAGGATGTCCCGACCCGCTGCGAGTGGAGGCTGCATCCTGGACCTCGAGTTTCTGCAGAGGCCCAGCATGACAGTGCGTGATGTGGTCTACGAGTCGCGGCTCTGCTCTGTGCTGCACCCCCCAACCCCACCTCAGTCCCTCTGTGAGGAGGACACAGGCCTGCCTTGCCCTTTAGGACTTTCAAAACCCCTGTCTCTCAATGACAGCATTCAGCATCAACAGTGAACCTCAGGAGTTTGGAATTGAGATGGAGTTTTCAGCAATGCAGCTTGTCGCTGGTGTGTATTTCTTACGCCGCGCTGTTGAGCAGCACGGGCTGCTTTGACACTAATTGGCAGCTGGACGTCTGTTATGCATTGACCCCATCAGAGTGTTAATGTCAGTGGCAGCCAACTGCAAGTGACTCTTAAGCTTTATATGTTAGTTGGCTTCCCTGGCACCTTTTAGTGTTAACATTGTTTCTGTACTGTACTCAGTAGAAGAATATCTGAGGGTTACTGGGAAGCTCGATCCATTAGTCCAAGTCTTACATCTGGGCAAAGTTCAGTGCCCCCCCCCCCTCCATATTGATTTTGTAATATTTTTTTATATGAGAGAAGTGTCTGTACTCAGAGACCCATGTGAATATAAATGAGTCAGCATCTTTTGTTTTCCGTGAAGTCAAAAGGATGACCTATCTCCCTTTCTGAATGAAGGTTCTCACTTCCGGCATCAGAAATCTCAGCTCACTTTCAGACCGACACCAGCTTGCCCGTGCAGCATCCACATGTGGCTCACTGCAGACATTACGGTCAGAAAGGCCGTGTTGATTTACAGGGATGAGTCCAGAGCTCGTTATTTACAGATTTTATATGAAGTTACTGTATTTTGGCCTACCGGGCTCTCGATCAGGGGGACATCGTGGCTGGAGAGCTGGTGACTGCTTCATTAAGGTCCAGGCCCCCCAGTTACAGGGTCCCCTCAGGGTGGAGGGGGTCGTGTTCATGGTCAGAATGTCGACAAGCAGCAGTATTACAGAAGAACTGTTTGAGATGTGTTTTGGTTTTACTGATCATATGAAATAAACCCGAAATAAAAAGTGATCTTCAGGCATTTGTTTTATCCTCTGTTCTGGAGTTCTCCGTGTAGAATGGTGTCTGGGTCTCAGCACTGGCCTAATCAGATCATTTAAGTATGGCCATATAGCGCATGTGGTGTGGTAATGAAGAAACTAAAGGATTTGGGCCAAAATCTCGGTATTCCTATATAACTTACTCTCATTTGCAATTAAGCAGAGATTGAGATCTGATTGTGTACGTGCCTGTGGTTAGAAATACCAATAATTACAGGAATAGTTAAATTTTAATTTGTTTCCCCTATTTCTGTTAATTGCCTCTTTTTCTGCCTTGCATACTGAAGTGAATTTATCGCCGACAAATTATCGTATTTTTTTGTTAAACCCGGGCCGCAATTTGGTCAATTCTTGTCCTCTGACAATCTCTTTTTTTTTTTGCTATAAACGCAGCAAGTTCTTCTGCTGGAAATTGTAGGTGTTTTCTCAGAACACGAGGAGGAGGAGGAGGGGGAGGGATACTCTATGGGAAAAAGGGAGGGCTCTGCAGGGCCCACGTGTTCCCCCAAGCGCAGATCCGACGCTCCTCTCCCCTCCCTCTCTAGCCGCCGCTTGCAGAACCGCAGTGGTACCGAAGACGAATGACCCTCGCACCCTAGCTGGGAATCATGTCCGTGTACATAGTTATGCCCCCTCCGCACACTTTTTGCGTTTTCGCTTCCGATTTCCATTCACTGACTCTTACTGCGTCCTTTTTCCGCACGGTCACGATGCTCTTCAGATTTGCCAGGGGGCATTTTTATAACTAAAAAGCAGTAATGCCGGGGGAAATACGAGAAAACCGTTAGAGCTTTAATAGCAGCTATATTTTTCATCGTCATCCGCAGTTCATCTTTGATCCCCCCTCCCCATTATACACTGTTCATTCCTCGCACTTCATGTCATTCCTGGGGACTATGTGAACATCATGCTGGCGATGCGGTGTCTGGTGTTTGCTGCAGTGAGTGCACGGTTTGCCGTGACAGGTAAGGGAGACGGAGTGAGGGAGGGGAAAAAACGCACAGCTTTTCGTTTATCAACTTTTCTCCTCCCTTGACACGTTCAGTGTTTTGCACCAATAATCACTTTTCCTACTTTTAATAACGATTCGGCGGTAAGTCACTGCTGGCTTTTGTCGGTTCGCATTTGCGTCCCTCTCGTCAGCTGAAGCGATGCGATGGATTTGCTGCATTGACAGATTTTTCCCTGCAGCTTGTCTGCCGAGCTGAAACCGTACTGTATATAAAACGGCAATGCAAAAAAAAATCGTTCGTGCTGTCCAGTTGGGCGTTTGTTACAATTGATGCCTTGCCTGGGTAGTCACGTTTTTAATTTACGGTAGCAAAACAGATTGATTAATCACCTCCCCCGCCACCTTGCCCGCGATGTGTCCCGCATTTCAGCCTGGAGCGTTCCCGTGGTGGCGGATGAGGGGGCATGGCAATGGCCAGCGCCGAAGGACCGGGGGGACCGGACCGGTTCCGAAGAGGAGGTCACCAAACCCAAGCGGCTCCTGCAGCAGATCGATTCAGATGTGGAGGTTATTCACAGCCGTCTGGACACCAGGGTGAAAAATACCACGGAGGGGGCACAGGTGAGTGAAAACTAACTGTGCCTAACTTCTGGTTTCATTGTATCAAAACGTCGATCGATTTGAAAAGGATATGAAGTATGGTAATGATGCAGTCATTTATCTACATGAAATCTTCTATGGAGTTTTTGAATACTTCAAAAGTTGAGCTATATTTAGACTTTTTCAGGTGACACCATAAATGTCCCCATGACTATTTGTGTGTCTTTCATTTTGTCCTCAAATCAGTGCTGCTTGACTCTGTTCAGCTCACACCTGACCAGCCTTTTACTCACCTCCTCGAAATTCCACCTGCTTACTACCCACCCCCCAACCCCCGGCTTAGGTATAAGTGCTGCTAGGCTGACCATCTAATGACTGACATACAATAACTGCAAGTTAGCACTGGGCCAGAGCTATAGGATATCAAAAGTGAAACTCCCAAATTGCTTAACTAACTCCCTGCCAATCACCAGTAACTAGAGAAGCTCGCCAGTGCAGATCATTCTCATTCTAATTCCGATTTAGCCTGAACTGCAGTGTCACTCCTGACTTCAATAGGCCAATGTAGCAAGTAGCTCCTGAATTTGAGTAATTATTGTCTCTGGAGTAGGGGTTCCAACATGACCACTGTCTTTACAGATGCTTGGCTCCTAAACTAGATGCGGTTTTGGTGTCGCAGATGCGCAGCAGCAGGAGGACAGCCAGGGGTAACGGCTTAGTGCTCAGGCGGGGTCACCTGCAAACAGCTGTACACCTGCATAGCCCGTGGGGACGTGTGACATATGAGATATGGATGCACTTTTGAGCAAATCCACAGTATGGTTGCTGGATTTTGAGTAACCGCTAACACAGAAATAGTTTTAAGCATTATGTTTGAGAGACAGTGGAACAATACTGATCATAAAAATGACTGTAAAGGGTTGTGTTGTAGTCAGTGAAGTAGTCTGTAAGGGAGGTGTGTGGCTCAGCGGGTCCTGTGGTCAGGAGGTTGCTGGTTCAAGTCCTGTGCTCGGTCCTTAAGCGAGGCCCTTGGCTCCTGCTGTTCCGGGGACTGGTTTTCTGGTTGTATATTGCTAATATTGTACATTACTTTATAATTCTTTACCTCAGAAGTTTTTATCTTAGTCCATTTCATTTTCCGGTCGAGTTATTTTATTCTAGTATTTTACTATTTATTTCACCTATTTATTGCTCAGTAGCACGCTACACGCACAGAGACCTGAGAAACTGTGTTTCGTTCAAATCATGTCAAGTGGTTGGAATGACAATAAAGCTGATTCTGATTCTTTGGATAAGACTGTCCTCTAAATATGGAAAAGTAGGTACTGTGGTGCAGACCTCTTATGGTGCACGAAGACCCTTAAAATGGGAGGTTTTCTGTGATCTCATGGTTTAGGTATGCTGTTCTACCCTTGTGTTTACTTCTGGGTCCTGGGGACCCAGTTGAGGTATAATTTTTGACCCGATTTTGAGATTGACCTTGGATGTTATGACTTTGTGCATTTTAGGGTAAGGTCATTGATTATACCACGTAATTATGAACACAATTTTTTTAATTCCGTGGTCAATTTTAAGTGAACACCCGGGTTAAAGAAATTTAATTGGCAGCTGATTTGAACAAAATTTAAAATGCAGATGCAAAATGGAAAAAGAATGTGACGAGTAGGTATAACTTCGATCCTAAAAAAAAATTCAGCGAGCATACATGAGCTCAGTGAAGGGAATCCTGAAGCAAACATTTCCATGTTAGGATTGGGTTAGGGATCTATTGATATTCAGGGGTGTGTTGAATAATTAACTTGTCGGTAAACTGGAGAGCGGACATGGGGAGTGTTGCACTCCATCCTAGTGATGAAAAACGAGTGAAAAGGAGAAATACCTTAATTGCTTAATAGAATGTGTTATCAGAGGTCATTAACCTAATTAAAGGTTCAGGTTTAGTGTAGATGGGACTGGTGTCAGTTCTGGTAGCACACAATGTTTGCTATGGTGTCGGTCCGTATTGCATTTTCAGGCAGGGACCCCTTGATGGGTTATGGAGTGCCTCTCTTGGCTGTTGTGTGTGTGTGTGTGTGTGTGTGTGTGCGTGCTTGTGCGCGCGTGTGTGTGTGTGTGTGTGTGCGTGAACACCACAGTGTTTGACTGCATGCTACACAGGTTCTGCAAGGGCCCACAATCTTCCTGGAGGGGGGTCGTGATCCTAAATCGGTGTGCCTGTTGCCCCACTGCCCGCTTGCTCCTAGGTGACAGATAGCCAGGGGCCCGCCCCAGCAAGCAGGCGTGCCTCTCACAAGGCCCCGACGCCCCTGATTACATTTCACACCTTGCCCTCTCCTGTTACCACCTCTATAAATATTGTCTGTCAATCAATGTCCGTCTCTCACTGGTCATCGCAGTCGGGCGACCTTGGTCTGCCCTGAGCATATGTTTCGGCCGTCTCCACCTCCCGCACGAACCAGATCGGGGCAAGGTTTCATGTCCTGGGCAAGGGACTGGATGCCCTCTTGCCAGCCAGGTGAATGGCCCCTGGCCTATTTCTGGAAACTGTTTAAGGAAATGGAGTCTAGTTCTGTCCTATCCTGTGATGCACTGGCACTCCAGTTTTCAATAGGCCATTCTAGCCAACTCTCCTGAATTTGCGTAATTATTGTTTTTGTAGTATGTATTCCTACATGATTTCCAACAGTTTTTGAAATGTGACAGAATTACCATAAAGTTTAGACTCCAGGAGGCAAACAAACTTAATCGTGGTACAGGCAGTCCCTGGGTTAAATATGTCCGACTTACGGACAACTTGGACTTACTTCATACTTACGAACAGACATATAAAAAATCTGGGTGCTTTGTGACACTTGTGAGAACATTGTTCTCCTTCAGCGCTTCACCAGCCCAAGGTATAGTATAGTACTATATGTAATTTCTACTGTATTATTATTATCAATATTAATGATAATTATTAATTATTATGATTGTTATTAATAATAAATAATAATAGAAAGACAGAAATTGAAAGACACACTTAGGGAATGGATCTCATTCGTAATCTGGGGACTGCCTGTCATGCCGTCTTTACTTTCTAGGTCGATAATAATTGCTGCAAGTAACCTCTGTTAATATAACAGCAGATAAAAAGGAACTGGTCACCAGTTAGGTACTGGGAGCCACAGCCTGACTGTCTGACTCCACCCGCCCCACGCAAGCAGTCAAGGTTCCTCCACTGCACCCACAACCTCAGTATTTCACATACTTTTTAAATCATCACAATGTTTCATTCTCTCATCCTCTGTGACACCGGGTTTGCTTGCAGTTGTGACCAGTCTTGCATACCTCGCACACCTGCGCCTGTAACCTTTATTATAAACGCCCCCTCCCCAATTTTAACCTTTAAATGTCCTGTGACATCACTACTGGATAGTAACTGGTTGTCAGTCATTTCCTAATTACCATGGAAAACTTGCCAAAATTAACTCTGAGGGTCGGACCACTGTTCCCTATTACTCACAGACTAACTAACGTGTCGCTAATTAGATTGGAAGAACATTAATGTCATTGTGGCTTTAAGGATGATATAGCCAATTAACTGGGGTTTGTTTTTCAGTGACGCATCGTAAACAGTCGCAATTGTTCCGCCCTCTCTCTGTGCCCTCAGGCTCAGCCCCTCCATCTGGCCCAGAGCAGTTTCCTGGTGGAAGCCTTTGGGACCTCCTTCATCTTGGACCTGGAGTTAAACCAGTGAGTGGATCCTTAGGACTTGGACGTGTGATGCTGTCCTCATGCTCCAGTTGATGCGTTTGCTTGTAGTCTCTCTAAAAAAAGAATGACCATATGGAGATAGAAGGGTATCGACGGGAGCCATTACTGTGAGGTCCCTGGCATGCGTGCACGCACACACCACACACACACACACACGCACACACATGGTCCCCACTATTGCTAAGTACACCATTCCACTGCTTCCTCCTTAACCGCAGGAGAAGTTGTGTGGTCAGCACACTGCATTATTCATGTTTGTAAAATGTAGACCTCCCCCCAGGATGAACACAAAACCCTAAGGTACACCAAGCAGGACAGGGGGTGAGATATCGGTTACTCTAAGCAGGTTGTGATGAAGAGGAGGGTTATGACTCTATTAACCATCATGAAGCTGTAACACTGATAAGGCCGGTCATTTGTCTCGAGTGTATGTCACATCGGTGCTCGCTTACCCCGCATGCTGCGGCGGTATCTACTGCATGAATTATTTAAAGTTCGACTGAAATTCTCAGCTGTCAAAAAATCACCGCCAAGCATCCGACGGTCATCCATGCCATGTCCGGTATATGGGTGATAGCCTGTGGTCAGGTTACGCACACAAGTTCAGCAGTGTGGTGGTAATGCATGCTGTCACACACCACTGTGCAGGCAAAGACCTCTGAAATAGCAGCAGTCCAACCCAAGTCTAGGCTGGGAAAATCAACACAGCATGCATCTGCGCCTGTACTTGTGCCTATTAAATGACTCTCAGATAGTGTTTCTGTTCCCTGCACAGCAACCTCCTGTCTTCGGATTATGTGGAGAGACACTTTGACAAAGATGGAAAGCCGTCACAGACCTCGGTAGGAGAAGAAGCCGGATGAGGATCTGGTGGGGGGATTGACAGAGTTGCCTACTGGTTATTAGCATACAGTTTTAGCTGTGGGGCTGGACATATTATAGGATGAGATATGGTTAGGCGCTAGGAGACTCACTTTGTAGACTTTCGATCTGTGGACTGGCTTGTTCATCCACCTTCCAGCTGCTTATCCAGTAGAACATCACAGGATTATCTGCTTTTACTGATGTAAAATAGTAAAATGGCAAAGTGAAAACCAGCTTTATAAGTAACAGAACCCTCCCCAATACTGCTTTTAATTAATCTGTCACGTTACAGTCTGAGATGACTTTGTAAACAGGGTGTTGCATTAATTTTTGCATAATATTGTCATTTATTTATTTTTACTTTTGAATGCAATTTTCTATCTCAGTGTTTATCCCGTTTCAAGAGCACAATTCCAAAAATTTTCAAGAACGTGTCTGTGGACCTGGTGAGTTTTGGAAATTTAATGCGAGTTCTTCACTGGATTAGATGAGGACTGAGTTGTAGAAATTGTGCTCCTCATTTGCGGCGTGTGGAGGTCATGTTTCCCCCAACTGGGACGCCGATGAACCCATGTCCCAGTCAGGCTGACTCACTGCCCTGAATGGTGATGCAGATAAAGGCGGCACTAATGGGTCTGATGAAAGACTGAAATAAACGGAAATCATTTAGAGGAAGCTGTATATACTTATTACAGCAGAAGTGAGGTTATTGACTTTCAATGGGGAAAAGGGTTTACTGCCTTCGACATTCGGTCTGACAGCCGCTGCAGCTTAATCCCACAAACCTCAAATCACCGTGCAGCTGCCTGCTACACCTAGAACAGTGTGTTGAACCTTTCGAAGCGTCCTGATTGGCCCAAGGACCAGTGCTGAGCCACGTGTTCAGATTGATTCTGGACATGAGTCAGTGTTTCTTTTTTAAGGGACATAGAAAAGACCTTCTGGACTGGGCTTTGGGATGTAGGTAATACTCATGAACAGGGCTGTGACCCACTGAAAACTGGGTTGAGGGTCACAATTGGGAAAGTTCTAGGTTGAGTGATGTGCTTGGCGCAGAATAGAAATTTCCATGATTGTGAGCAGACGCGTGCATGACGGAAACAGGGCACCTTCCCGGCAAATAAAAGCATAATGGTGTGGGATGTGGGTGGTGTCATGGTCTGAGTGCTGGAGCTGAGCAGCATCGCTTTCCCCGCGCAGAGCGTCTCTGAAAAGGAGGAGACTGGCGCAGTTAAGCACGAGGAGCAAAGCACTGCCCCTCCACCCACTTTTTCCGAAGTCTCGCACGCCCACATAGCCAATCAGGTGGCGGTTCCCATGGCAACCACTACCTAGAAGCCCCGGCCCACACTGGCCCAGTCCTGTCACTCAGCAGTTGGCAGTGCATACAGAAAGAAAAGAGAAAATAAAGAATTGTGGAAACAGGGATGAAATGCATAGATGATAAATAATTACCCATTATCTGATAGTCCCTTTGCTACTGAGGGCTGTAGTCAGATCTTAAATTCTTTCTGCTTTACTGACCTAGTTATTTCTCAGTCTCTGTAGCTGTTTTCTGAACAACTCTCTCAAATTGTTTGTTTGTTAGCTTAAGTTATGCAAGGTCTGCGCGTGGGCTTGGAGAATGTGCACGGGAGTTTAAAAGTTTTAACACCCTCCCAAAAGCAAGTGAGAGGGTACCCGAAACTGAGTGTCAACCACGGAGAGATAGAGGGGGACAAAGGGGTTGAGTGGAGAGAGAGAGAGTCCAGGTGTCTTTTTCCCTTGGACAGAAATAGTCAGACCGCAGAAGGTAAAGGAAAGCACACGTGTTTGGGCTGCGGAGGGAGGTGGTTACAGTTACGGCTGTCTGTCAAGCCCAAGGTGTCTCGTCCTAGTCGGAGGGCATCAGGAATCAATTCTTGCTCTCTTCTCATTTCTATATGCGCAGTAATTCTGTCCTGCAGTAGAACCTCACACACTTTTGAGAAGCACGTCTCTGACGAGCGTCATTGTTTGGGTGTCCTATGCTTCTGTCCTTTAGCCTCCGCCAGCCGGAAATCTGTAAGCGAGGCCCCTGAGACACGAAACGGTGCTCTGCGATGCAATGTTACGTCAGAGCAAAGAGCACCTGACAGGCCGGTGGGCGGCGACCGAGGAAGAGCGTGGAGGACTAATGTGCGAAAGCGGAGTCAGTTTGCCCTGTCAGGCAGCTCTCTCCGGTGCTGCTTGGCAGGAGTGGGTGAGATGGACTAAAAATTGTATTGCAATACTTTTAGTGTTGTGGAATACATTTCGAGCCTTTCCAGTTTGTTGTTCATATTAAATGCAGGATATTTAAAGGGATACATTCACTTTAAACAAATCCTGCTTCTCTTAATTTATAGAAACTTCATGAAGTCTTCATGATTCTGTGCAAGTGTCAGGAAGGCTGTATCTGCATCTCCAGGTTGCTCAGCCCAGCATCCTGGCGTATCTGCACTTGTTTGACGCTCCCCGGCGTTCCTGAGGGCATGTTTATGGGCTCCAGTTGGCGGGCTGGTCTGGATTGGAAGGCAGATGTTATGTAATATCTGCAGTCCCCTTGAGGCATGACGGCACACGCTGCGGCAGGACACCTGCAGCTGCTCGCATGCACACAGGGAGGTGCCGACCTGCACGATCACCCCTGTGTCCACAATCACTCACGACCTCACCCTTCCGCGGTCACCTGCTGTCTCGTACTGACAGGGCATATCGAGGACTGAGCCCTTCTGGCTCCAGTCATGCTCGATCGGGGTGCTGCAGGACTTTGGGGGGGCAGGTTAAAAAAGGTCATGCGGTACCTTTAAAGCTCATCCACAAGTACGAATCCACATATCTATGGTTATTTCAAGTGTTATGACTATTTTAATGTATTTGCGAAAATACAGTTAGACCAAAAGCGGGGGGGGGGGGGGGGGGGCGGCGGGGGGGGCGGGGGGGCG
>JAODKC010000095.1:28865559-28893228 GCA_026777985.1 Mormyrops attenuatus | reverse complement strand
GGTTCTTTGGATCTTGGTGTCCTCCAGCTCAATTTTTGGGCCCCCCCCCCCCCCCCCCCACCCACCTATACCTCAGAAGCCCCCAGTCTTTCCTGTGTGAAATCCTCCGATCCCATGGCTCTGGTTCATCCATGCTTCCTCTTTTCCATCTAATATCTCCTCAGTGTGTCCCTCCAAATCTGAAGTCTCCCAGATCTCTTTTCCAAATCTGGATTTTAGGTCCATGAAATAAATGATGGAGGCATACATCTCTTTTCTCATTTATTCTTTTCTTGAGTTCTCATTCCTTACTCCCAATCCTCCGGTCCCACATCCCCGAAACCTCCATCCCACTCTTCCCTTTATAGGATGCGCACAGAACAGCAGCGACATGGCCGAGGATGGGGACATCAATGGTGACGGCAGCCCAGAGTCGGGGGTGCCCACGTTTACAGAGGGGCTGAGGCGCTTCAAAAGACAAGTGAGGCGTCTTCTCCGAGAGCAGCACCCATTCCCCTGTCACCCGAGAGCAGCTTCTCATTGCTGTATGAACAATATGCAGTGGAAGAAGATGGCAACATGTCTTACTGACCAATACAGGGAATAAATTAGCATAGCCTTGGAACCAAGTGTGAGACTTACCACCTGATCAGCTTTGCTGATTATTTAGTTACAGATCTGGGTAAACTCAATATTAGATTGCAGGTTGAACCTACCTTTTTGTATCCGCCCCCCCCTCCACCAGGTACGTCGGACTCAGCATACAGTCCAAACTGAAACCAAGTACATTGAGCTGATGGTGGTCAATGACCATGACCTGGTGAGTCTGTGCTGTTTCAATACAGAAGAAAGCATGTTCTGCAAAAATACCGGCATTTGCAACTACAATGATGTACATTATCAGCAAATGTGAAGAGCACATTAAGTATGGAATACAAATGATGTTTCAGCTTAGGGTTTCGGTCTAGAGAATACATTTTAAATACGTGTGTGAAAATATATTAAAAGCATTATATATGCATGTCTTGAAACATGAAATATGTATACCAGTACTCGAACGGTTTGTTTTTAAACAAAGAATCAGATACATACAGGTTTCCCCTGATATCCAAAAGTAAAGTGTTCCTGTGAAACCTTTTCTAAGCCAAAATAGCATAAAGTGAAGAACCAATTACCGTTAATTTATATGGGAACATTTTTTGAGCATTCCGAGACCCAAAAAATTACCTACCAAATAACACATAAAACCTAAAATAACACTAACATATAGTGAAAATGGGAACGATATTATACACACATGGCCTCTGTAGAAATAATGTATGTACAGTGTAGTTTTACTTACCAGAATCAATACACAGGTGGCATCCTATCACGGTATCACGCTTGGATTCACTGAGCTCCTGAGAGCGATCCATTCTTTCGCAAATGTTTGTAGAAGCAGACTGCATGCCTAGGTGCTTAATTTTATACACCTGTGGCTATGGAAGTAATTGGAACACCTGAATTCAATGATTTGTAGGGGTGTCCTAATACTTTGGAGGGGTGTCCCAATATGGTGTATATTAACGCTGTTAAGGTATGTTAGGGTAGTAAGGTATACTTACACAGTGCTTATGAATGCATTAAGAATGTATTATGAAGGTGAGCTGAATATTAAATGAATGCATTATGAAGGTGCAGTTAATGTAAAGCATTACTAATATAATTACTTGTATTTACAGAAACCTAGATGGTATAGCTTACTACACAGTATATAAGATATAGCCTAAATTACAATATAATGTACAGTATAGTAAATACATAAATCAGTAATATAGTTGTTTATTACCATTATCAAGTACTATGTGTTGTATATAATTGTATGTGTTATACTTTATACGACTGGCAGTGCACGCGAGTAATGCGCTTGCACTGTGACATTACGACGGCTACTGTGTCGCTAGGTGATTGGAATTTTTCAGCTCCATTATATTCTTATGTAACCACCATCATGTATGTGGTCTGTCGCTGACCGAAATGTCATTATGCGGCGCATGACTGTATATCTGTAATTGGCTCGCCGATAAACACACACTAAACACTATTTTCACTTTTCTCCTTTTTTCATAAAAGCAAAAATCCTCTTTGGATTTCTTTTGTTTGTTAACGACAAACAGACGCTAAAGTAGGTCTTTTGTAAGAGCGAATGTTTGTAAAGTGGGGGATACTGGCATGTTTATTTTGTTTTATCTGAAGGATTTGGGGAAAATTTTTGGATAAAGGACTGGGTGGTCTCGAACCACCTATTCAGAGTGCTTTTGTCCTTGGTCTCACTCTTCTCCTGACATGTGCTTGCTTGCCCTGTCCATCCCCTCTACTTTCCTTAACCTCAGTTCCTGCAGCTGCGCAGTTCCACTTCTCAGACCAGGAACTTCGCTAAGGCCGTGGTCAACATGGCCGATGCTGTGAGCACTCTTTTTTTCTGACTGCATCACATCTCAGCGGTCTCAGTAACCCAAACTCTTATAGGCATGTGCATGAGTGCTGCCTAGTGGGAAATAAATTGGCAGTCCAATTGTTCACAACAATTCTCTGAGTGTAACTTACTGTGCTCCAGATGTTAAATATTAATCACAGATTTAACTTAACATCACAGGGCCTTGAGAGTGTGTGTGTTTTGTTACTAGCACCATATGTACTAGTTGTTTCCAATGTGCTAAACATTATTGAGTTGAAGGGAGGAGGCCGGCGCGGATCTCAGAAACTTGTCATTGGCTGCTGATCACCGTTATTGTGCTGACCTGATTACAGATCTACAAGGAACAGCTGAACACCAGGATAGTTTTGGTTGCCATGGAAACCTGGTCATCACAGAATATGGTTTCTGTTGGCAATGACCCCCTCCTGACCCTGCGTGACTTTATGAAGTACAGAAAGGAGAGCATCAAAGAGCACAGTGATGCCACTCACCTACTCTCGTGGGTATTCTCTCCCCCCCGCCCCCCCCCCAATTAATGGAAGGGATAAGCGATAGCATTGGTGAAATGCAAGGGGTGTGATGGATGCATTGAGTAGGATGGGGTGCATTATGCAAGGCAAAGGCTTGTTAGAATGAGTAAGTGTCTGTGAGAGTTGGGGAGGGATCTGTGCTGCTGCCAATAATCCAGGCTGCTGATGCTGACATTGCTGGCGAATTTCCTCCTCGCCTCCAGGGGGCGCACCTTCCAGAGCAGCCGCAGTGGGACAGCCTACATTGGAGGCATCTGTTCCATCACTCGAGGTGGAGGCGTCAATGAGGTGAGGGTTTCTCCTTTGTTTCATCATGTCATTATAGTTCTCCATTCCTTTACCGTTTTATCCATCAGCGACCCAGCATATTCAATTTTTTACTCGATTATTCTCCTCATCTACAGCTCTTCTTCCCCTTGTGATCTCGTCTGTCTTCCCAGCAGACACACAGCCCTGTTGGCAGGGACGTTGCACCCCTCCCCATGTTTCCTGGCACTTTCGTAATGATCTCAGTGCTAGAAATATCCTGCCCGTGCACTGTAGCGTGTGCTTGCCGTGACATTTCGGACAACGGCTTGGGTTTTATGAGGCTGCCGGCCCTTGAGCCATCCCGTCGCGGCCTCTGTCCTTATTTACCGTCTGCGTGTTTTCCAGTATGGCAATGTGGGCCCTATGGCCATCACTCTGTGCCAGAGCCTGGGCCAGAACATCGGAATGATGTGGAACAAGGACCAGACCACTGCAGGTAACGTCCCTAAAATCACCCACAATCCCACGCCACCTGTTCCATGCTTTCCCAGAGCTAGGAAATCCCTACTCATTCCAGAGTTAAGGAAGCACACAGGGGCCATCTTCCGTGCTGAGTGGCTCTGGTTAGAACCCTCTGCTGGGCGGTGATTAGTCATCGGAGCTGCCTGCTCTGTGAAGGGACGCCTGGAGCAGCTCAACTTATTAATGCTGCAGTCCTGCTCCAACATTTGCGATCATGCAGGATCCGCTCCAAACTCATTAGAAGCTTTTGCTGGGGTTATAATCTATGCAATTGGTCATCTGGTCATGTGCGATGGGCCATTTTAGAGTACGGAGCCGACTTATTATGAGTGTCCGCCAAGCCTTTTATGACGTTCTGTGTCACTGGCCACTTTGCCACGAGTAGCCAGAGCATGTTTAGTTGCTGTAGCTGCCACTTTCTCCGTGGCACTTTGGCCTGCTGGGAAACCCCTTGAGGAGTACTGTAGGCCATCCGTAATTAAGCGACAGACCAATTTCAACAAGGTCGGCGGCCTTGAGAATGGGCATGCTGCTGAGGAATGAGTCAGTCCAAAGGAACTTTCTCTGTGACTCTGGCTTCTGGTCAGGTCAGGCCAGGCCACAAGTCCACCATCTCTTAGTGTATAATAAACTATTGTGCATACTTCACAAAAATTATTGTTGGTAGAAAGACCCGGATTACACTCTAGGTTCTGGTGGACTGAGCAGATAATCTAATGCAAAAATGAAGCAAGGAAGGAATGAATGAGTGATTGAATGAACAAACAAAAGAGAGGGTCTCGGGATACCTTCTGTTCCAGCTATACACAAAAATCTCCAGTGCTGACATGATCCCCTACTGTACAGTGTCTTAACCCCAACACTGGAAGGATATGGACAGCAATCAATAATAAATAATAATAATAATATAGTACCTGTGGTTATACTGTGTTATTATTATACTGTAACAATAATAGTTCCATCAAGGGTTATTCCCTGCTTTGCACCTATACAGTAGCTTTCAGGATAGTCCCTGGATCCCTGAGAAACAAGTGGGTGTAAAGGATGGATGGATGAATGGAATACAATAATAATACAGTACATGCTATCTGAATCGGTATAGAAAGACACAAAATAATAATGTAAAATACATTTTTCTATATTGTTGGTGGGGGGGGGGGTCTTAGTTATTTTTAGAGATTCTATTACTGTATAGCTGTCCTTTATGGAAGCAGGAAGGCTTAGGTCTCACCAAGGGAAAGGCTGTTGTCATTATCATTAATATTCCAAGCTTATTCGGAATGACGTGTGAAAGATTTTGGTTAAAGTTATCTAGATGGCTAGTTCGCAGACTGGAGCAGGGTCTCACACTCAGACGTGCAAATAAAACATGACAATGCTGATGTGAGACCTGTGAGTACTGTACTCAGAAATTAAACACTATAACATTTAAAGCCCAGATTATTCTTGTCAAACTATCACAGGAGTTGAGTTGCCTTTACTTCCCATTATTAGTAATTATAGATAAAAGGCTGCCAGGAATTGGCGTGATTGGATATTAGGTATTCCTTGACCCCTTTGCTGGGTAGAGGAGAGTGGGCTTTAAATGACGGGTGATATGACCTCTCAGTGCTGGGTCAGCCGCTCAGTTACAGTATAATCCTGGTAGACTCTGATGGCCCTCCTGCGTTGCTGCGGCTCTCCTCTGGCCCTGAAGGCTTCATGGGTGACCTTATATTTCAGCTGAAAGCAATGGAAATGGCTTATGCCCACATTCCCTCCTGGCTTTGATTTAACGATGCGAGGTCTGTTGGGTGGTCACGCAGCACAGGAAAGAGAGCACTTGGATGAGGGCCTTCATTGGTAGGCCGATGATCCTTATGCTGTTATGGTGGTTAGTCAGCTTTGTTTGATCAGCTCTGTACTCTAAAATGGTCTGTTGCACACGACCAGATGACCAGTCGCATAAATTATAAACCCAGCAAAAAGCTTCTAAAGTGTTTGGACTTGATCGCAAATGATTGCATGATCGCAAATGTTGCGTAACCACGTTCCGTCTTAGATCAGCGGCTTTGGCTTTTAGCTGGACATCGCTGTTGGTTAGCGCTCCGCTTATCGTTTCCAGTGCTTGTATGTGTTTAAATTATCAGAGGTGGTGGGTGCTTCCTGTCAGGCGCTATTAGTGTCCTACCTACTGAAACTTGCTTGGTGGAATTTATACCTGCATGTGGCATCTATCTTAGCTGTTGAACTCTCCAGATAATGTGTCAGACAAGGTACTTTGGGGGATTTTAAATGATAATGTGAACAAAAAGTGACGGAAGTATCAGGCCGATATGTCTATTCCATGCATACCAGCTCATTGACGCTTCGGTTAGATCCAACGATTTGGAACTTCTCGTTCACCTGTACACCTGCCAGATGTGCAGGCAACACACAAGCTGCCCCCGACTTGGACTCTGCTTCTCTCTGACTCCAGCCCTCTCTCACAGGAGACTGCAGGTGCCCTGACGCCTGGCTCGGCTGCATTATGGAGGACACTGGGTAAGCACCACCCTCCACTAACAGGGCACGTCCTTGTAACACCAGGCACTTTAGTCCACCGATGGATGACTAAAAATATTTTATCATCATATATGCATCACAAGTCAATGTGCTGCATTTTTAAATTGTTTATAACACAATAGACTTTGGAGCAAGGCTAACGTACTGCACTGTCTAATAATACCCAGGAGAGTCATTTCTGCATGGCCGTGCATCTCGGCTCTGTCTCGTCATTAGGTATTACTTGCCCCGCAAGTTTTCTCACTGCAGTGTGGAGGAGTACATTCGCTTCCTGCAGCAAGGGGGCGGCAGCTGTCTCTTCAACAAGCCCAGCAAGGTGAGCAAAGAGGGACAAGGTGCCGGGGCTGGTCCACTACGCACTCAGACTCTCAGCGGACGCGCGTGTCCCACAGTGGCTGGCTAAGTTGGCGTCCCCTCAGGAGTCGGCGCCCTACATCGTATAGCCGTTCTGTGCCGGCACCTTAGAGGGTGAGGGTACTTCTAGGGGCTCAGGAAAGTTCACTTTGTCTAGGACGTGCGTGCCGTGTGCAACTGAAAACAGCTGGCTGAGTCGGCGCCCCCTCAGAAGTTAGTACCATAGGTACGCCCTATGTTGCCTATGGTTGAGCCCTGGTGGTGCTATTGCTGTTGAGGTACCCCGAAGTGCTGAATCTTAGTGTGTAATAGAACTGAGTGGGCATCAGATTAAAGAACCTTCCTGCTTATAGTCCATCAAAGCAGTTTACAGGCAGCCCAACAAGGATATTTAGGAAATATGTACCATGACGAGGTCAGTTGACCTGGGCAGTTTTTCAGGTATGACATTTTAAAGTTGTGTATTCGGTTCCACCCTTCTGTGCCCTGACCCTTAGCTGCTGGACCCCCCCGAGTGTGGGAATGGTTTCGTGGAAATGGGTGAGGAGTGCGACTGTGGCTCCCAGGTGGTGAGTCTCTGTGGCGGCTAAGTGCTCCCCCTAGTGGGCTTTTCTGATGACAGAGCTGAGAGGCAGGGCAGGGGACAGTGAATACTGCAGACTTAATCGAAGAGGATTTATCCAGCTATTACTCATTAACTGATTTTTCCAAATATTTTTATTTAGCTCAGTTCAGTTTCTCACTCATGTACTTTCTGGTACTATTCTAGTTTAACCAGAAAGATTTTAGTTCTTAACTGCCAGTTTTGTTGACACAGTCTACCTCCAACAATGACATGCTGCTCTTTTTTTTGTACTAAAAACCTGACACATAAGACTGGCCAGCTATCTACATCTTTCTTTTATCCACTCTTACAATATTTGCATTATGTTTACATTTCACTGTGTTAAGTTGTTCCATGTCTGCATATTTGTCGTTATAATTGTATATATTGTCTTACTGTATGCACCTTAATTTATACTTGCCGTCTCCATAGTAGAACTGACTGTTTACTGTGCATAGGACAATAAGCTTTTAAATCTTGAATCTCATGCTGCCTGGTAATTGTGTAGCCTGAGCAGATCTGTCGGCTGTGTCCCCTGCAGGAGTGTGCACGCAGGGGGGGGGCTTGCTGTAAGAAGTGCACTCTGACACATGACGCCATGTGCAGCAACGGCCTGTGCTGCCGCGGCTGCAGGGTAAGCACCCTGTGCTCCTTTACTGTGCATCCTCTGCCTCTGCTCTGCTGCTCTTGGCATCACTGAGCTCTGCTTCACAATCCCTGTTTCTGTGTGCTGTGTTCTCTCAGTCTGTGTCCCACAATCCCTGTGTCTGTGTGCTGTGTTCTCTCAGTCTGTGCCCCACAATCCCTGTGTCTGTGTGCTGTGTTCTCTCAGTCTGTGCCCCACAATCCCTGTGTCTGTGTGCTGTGTTCCCTCAGTCTGTGTCCCACAATCCCTGTTTCTGTGTGCTGTGTTCTCTTAGTCTGTGCCCCACAATCCCTGTGTCTGTGTGCTGTGTTCTCTCAGTCTGTGTCCCACAATCCCTGTTTCTGTGTGCTGTGTTCTCTCAGTCTGTGCCCCACAATCCCTGTGTCTGTGTGCTGTGCCGTATGTCTCTATGCCCTATCAGCAAATTGTTTCAAGTCATTTCCGTGTGTCACGTCTTTTATATATGTAACATTCAGCATGGAGCAGGAGTTGTGTAACCATGTTCTGGTATGCTTCTTTTTTTGCAGTACGAGTTAAGAGGAGCGGTCTGTCGAGAGCCGGTCAATGACTGTGACGTCCCAGAGATGTGCACTGGAGATTCTAGCCAGGTATAGCCAGTGCCGCCAGTGCCTGCGTGGTGCCAGCGTAGTACTGTTCTCTGGCATTTATGAGCAGACATTTAACATGACTGAACACTTTGTGAAACTGTCCCCAATGCAGTGTCCTCACAATGTTCACAAGCTGGATGGGTACTTTTGTGACAACGGCCAGGTAACGGCTCAGTTTCCCATGTGCCTGACTTACAGGGCTGTGTGTACATGAATACATGCTTGTTTGGGTGGTCCTGTTTGCAAATCAGCAAACCCCAGTGCACCCTCAGTGCAGTGCTGACGCTCTCTGTCTCCATCAGGGCCGCTGTTATGGAGGCCACTGCAAGACACTGGATGCACAGTGCAGAAGCCTGTGGGGCCACAGTAAGTGCAGACATACTTCTCTTTGCATCTATCCTATATCCACTCTTGTGGATTTTACAGTGTTTCTCAGTGGCTTTAGTACATTCCTATATTTTCAATTGTTTATGTTTCTATGAGATGTTGTACTGGTACTTTGCTGAATAGTCTTACAGGCATGGACAAATTTGTTGGTACCCTTCCACAAAATAAAAACACACAACTGTCTCTGAAATAACTTGAAACTGACAAAAGGTGGCATCCCCTATTGTTTATTCCATATTTAATTGCTTTTGTTTATTGATTCAGTTGAATATTTTATATAATTAATCAAATGAAAATGGCACACACAAAAATGGTGGTACCCTTAATTTAATATTATGTGGCACCACCTGTTGCAGCAATCACTGCCAACAAGCGACCTCTGTACTTCACAGTGAGACGTCTGCATTTGCCAACAGGTCGTTTGGCCCACTCTTCCTGAGGAAACTGCTCAAGCTGTCTCAGGGTTTGAAAGTGGCATCTCCACACTGCAATTTTCAGATCTTTCCATAGATGTTCAATGGGTTTAAGATCTGATCTCATGGAGGGCCATTTAAGAATAGTCCAATGTTTTTTTCTCAGCCATTCTCGAGTGCTTTTAGCTGTACGTTTTGGGTCATTATCCTATTGGAGGACCCATGACCTGCGACTGAGGCTGAGCATTCTGACACTGGGCAGTATATTTCGCTCCAGGATGCCTTGGTAGTCTTGAGACTTCATTGTGTCCTGCACAGATTCAAGGTTCCCTGTGCCAGATGTAGCAAAGCAACCCAAGAACAAACCTGAGCCCCCTCCATGTTTCACAGTAGGTATGGTGTACTTTTCTTTTAAAGCTTCATTTTTCCTTCTGTAAACATAGAGCTGATGTGACTGGCCAAAAAGCTCAAGTTTTGTCTCATCAGTCCAAAGGACATTCTCCCACAAACTTTGGGGCTTGTCAACATGCATTTTGGTGAATTCCACCCTGGCTATTTTATGTTTTTCTGACAATAGTGGAGCCTTCCTGGGTCTTCTTCCATGCAGCCCATTTTTGTTCAAAATGCGACGGATGGTGCATTCACATAGTGACGTACCTTGTCCTTGGAGCTTAGCTTGAATGGTTTTGGATGGTTTCCTTGCCTCTTTTTCTACCATCCGCACCATCCTTCTGATCAACCTGGGCTTGCATTTCCTCTTTCGTCCACGTCCTGTGGTCACAGGAACATGAAGCTGCTTGGAGATGGTCATATAGCCTTTACTTTTAACATGGTTATCTATAATCTATAATCTTCTCTTCTCTGCTTTCTGTGGTCCATGTGTAGTGTGGTGACACAATGATACCAAACAACACAATAGCATGTTCTTTCCCTTTAAATAGGCTGAATGGCTGATGAAAAGGCACCTGTAATACTAATTAATGTTAAACACTTAGTTTGAAACATAAATATAATATAATGCAAGGATAAATAGTCTCTGTAGGGGTACCAACAAATCTGTCCATGCTATTTTAGCATATCTTTGTAAAATAAACAACAAATCATTTCTTTTCACAATTATATTGGCTTACTCTATCACATACTAATGGCATGCAGGTATACATTAGACAATTGCTTTTAATTGAATTACTTTTCAGAAGAAATTAAGCACTGTTTCAATGAGCTGCAAGGGTACCAACAAATTTGTCCATGTCTGTACTCCCCAAAATATCTAGGCATTAGTTTATTGTATAAGTTACAAAATGGTTGAACCAGTCATAATCGATTAAGCAAATTCTCTATACATCTCTTTTGCAGTGTTTTTTGTGTAAATCTGTCCTGAATTGATTAATTGTTCTCAGCTGAATCTTGACTTTCACCAATAGAGGATAGTGTTTAAAGTGTTAGATCGACCAATGATCCACCAGTTCTCTAAAATATCTCAGAGGTGCATAATGAAGAAGTACAACTGTGCATTTTCAATCATTGTCGTCAAAATCTTAGTCATAGTTTACATCGGAAAATACTTAGAGCACACTGATTAATTGACAACATGGCTGAGCATTTTGACCATCTTGTTCGTGAACAATGACACAAGGACTTGTCATTCTGGTGGCACTGACAAGTTCTTGACATAAATATTTACTTTTGATGGATAAACTTAAGGATTTTGAGAAAGTTACAGGCTTTTGCGGGTAATCAGTCCATCATGTGGTGCTGTTTGTATGAATTGTTTTGAGAAATGCACTTACTGTTTTACTGTTAATAATATTATAATATTATTAAATAGTGATTTTCTCAAATGCAAGCGCAGTCCTATAATTCTTTGATTGGTTTGTCTTTTCATTACCATATTAGCTTTGCAAGTAGCAGGTTCTGCTTGTAGAAAAGAAACAGTTGCTGTATCATATGTGACATACATATTTTTCATCTGGACTGGTTTCAAACAAAGCTAATAAAACTGAAGAGGGAAAACTGTTCAGATTGTTCGGTTCCAAATGGCACTCACCCTGTATATTACGGGATTGTCCTGTATTGAAAAAAATCCTGTTTCTTTCTGACCCAATATGGGACATAATTTGTCCCATAGTATTCAAACGTGTGATTACCTTCCCTGCGTCCCCCCCTCCCTTGTCACGGCAAAAAAACACAGTTGGGACCCCCCCTTTAAGAACAGGGTGTGTGATAATTATGACAGGGCTAACTACTGAAATCTAAACTGTGTTTGAAATTAAAGGATTGTAAATAATAAAACTGTGCTTTTAATTATTAGCTGGGGTGATGATTATGGTAAATAAGTATAATTAAAACCATGGTCTTGAAAACAGCCTTCATATTCTGGTCTCAGTCTTGTCTCTGTCTTTAGTCTTGACTTGATTGCGACCCCCTCAGAGTCTTGGTCTTGACTTGGACTCAATATAGATGGGTTCGTCATCATATTGTGCTCATTAGTTTTTATAAAATTTATTTAACAAATACTTTCGTCCAAAGCAGTACAGTAAGAGTAAGGATGAGAGAGCAGGGTCAGACTGTGTCCCTGGAGCAACTGGAGTTAACAGCCTTGCTCAAGGGCCCAACAGTGACATCACTCTGCTGCTCTTTGGATTCCAGCTGGCAATCTTCCAAACACAGAATCCAAGCCCTAGTGTTTATGGTTTTCTGTATTTTCCGCCCATCTAGTGGATGAATATGGTATTACATTGCACCAGTGCTACATGCCAAATAAAGTGCAGCCTGTGTCTTGCAGACTCTGCCGACCGCTTCTGCTACGAGAAGCTGAACAGCGAAGGCACAGAGAAGGGAAACTGTGGTCGCGATGCCAGCAGCCAGGCCTGGGTGCCGTGCAACAAACAGTGAGTCCACAGCCTTGCAGTCACTTCAGACTTTTTTTCTTAATAGACATTCTACATCCTCTCATCCTTTTTACTCTCAGACATGTGACCACTTTTACATGTTTCTTTTTCCTCGTATTTTGCATTTTTCCATTTTTCATTATTGCTTTTTTCTCTCGCACTCGTTGACTCATCCCTTTCCATTGTGCTGTACGCCTTTATCCCCCCCCCCCCCCCCCCATTCTGAAATGTCTCTTCTCCTGCTCCACCCCTCTGCCCTGATCCTCCTGACTCATGCTGTCAGGGATGTGCTTTGCGGATTGCTGCTGTGCTCCAACATGACTATGAAGCCGAAAGTGGGGGAGGTGCAGGGCGAGGTCACCAGCCTGACCATCTACCACCAGAACAAGTTCATGACCTGCCGGTGAGCCTTCCCATGGCACTGGGAGACCGATGTAACTGATGTTTGGTCGGAAACCATTTGCAAACGACGTTTGTAAAAAGACAGTGCACATTGTGTAATTTCACAGCACATCAGACTTATTGCAATAATGTGATTTTGGCTCAAGTGAAGAATCTACATTTCCAACAAACCTCTGCACTCCATTTCCATTAGAACTGAAAGTTTCTCAGCTTTTGAGTGAGTCTAAATACCTTCCATTTGGTCATGCACAATACTACTGCCTTCCAAATGTTTTGGATCCCATTTAACTATAGACAGGCAATCTTAGCAAATAGGACTTAATGAGTTCAGCTTATTTTTATATAACATATTTCACAACAGAGTCACCCCAAGGCGTTTCACAAGGGTGTGTGGCAATCCATTGTTACATCATTTATACAGAATTGTGCATGAAACAGGAAAAAGGCAGATAGAAAGAAAGCCATGGCAACGGAGGAGAGGAACCAAAAACTCCCAAGTAGGGTGAATAAAAACATCTGGGGGTCCAAGGTCAACCAGCTGCCCAACCCCCCTGGGCAAGCGAACATCAGAAAACAGAAAAAATGGGCCTGGTTTAATAAAAGCAAGGTGTTAACAACTGTCATGGTTAAAGTCTATCAAGGAGTCAGTTTTCCGTGCAATTCTGTGTGAGTCGTCAGGTCTTAGGCCACACCCATGATGTCACAGTTCGTAAGCTACATCTCCGATGTCATGCTTCCGTGTGACAAAGCTGGCACTCTGGCTTAGACGGACTTAGTGACATTAATACTTTGTGTAGGAAGGTCTTCTGACCTCCTGTATAATGATGTCCATTTTGGGGTTGCCACAATTCCATTTCTCCTGATGGTTTCTCCAGGTTGAGGTGGGAGCTCTGTACTAATCAATGGTCCATCGTTTGTAATGTTGTAAAAACATCCATCCATATATGCCAGGGGTGGTCATGCCATGCTTGAAGATGGGTCAGATCTGGGCTATGTGGAGGACGGCACACCCTGCGGACCCAGCATGATGTGCTTGGACCGCCGCTGCCTCCCCTTGGCTGCCTTCAATCTCAGCACCTGTCCCGGTTCTTCCCCATCATCCTCCCGTATCTGCTCACACCATGGGGTGAGGGATGGGGCGAGATCTCCAATTGCTGGCTGCTGCTCTGGGTTAGCATGGTGCTACATAAGAGAACACAGCATGAAAAAATATTTGCTCTAGGTAGCTGTTCTGTTGGCTCGGAGGCCTAACGTAGCCGGGGATGTGAGTTTGATTTCCTTCCGGTCTGTATATACATACACACCGATGAACCAAAACATCATGACCACCTCCATGTGAAGTGAATAATGTTGACTATCTCATAAGAATGGTGTATGTCAAAGTGTGGAAGACGGTAAGCCAGCATTCAGAACACGTAGTCGACATGTCGAATGCAGAAGAAATGGCCAGGGGTAAAGATCTGAATGGTTTTAACACACACCTAATTATTATGGCCAGACAACTGCATCAGAGCGTCTTCAAAATGGCAAGGAGGGAAAAACCATGATCTGCCAACAGATTTCAGGGTGCCAGAGACTCGTCAATGCAGGATATGAACAAAGGCTATCCCATCTGGTACAAACTAACAGAAGGGCTACTGTGGCACAAATGGCTGATAATTATAATGGGTAGGGGAGTGATGCATCATGACACCAGGGCATCAAGCCCTGCTGCATGTGGGACGGTGTAGCCGCAGATCGGACAGGTCGGTTCAACGCATCCCACAAATGCTTGATACTTACCCGTCTGTCCACATGATGCAACAGAAAATGAGATTCTTTGCACCATGCGACCTTCTTCCATTGTTTCAAGGTCTAATTCCAATGCTTGCATGTCCGTTGTAGGTGCTTTTGACAGTAGGCAGAGTTAGCATGGGCACTCTGACTGATCTCTGACTATGCAGCCCCATACACAGCAGGGCTTGATGCACTGTGTGTCGTGATGCGTCACTCCCAAGACCATCATCAAAAATGATCCAATCCAATTGGCCAATCGTGCCACAGTCGCCATTGTGCAGCTGTTGTAGCCTTTGTTCATCTTGCATTGACACCCTGCACCCAGTTGGTGGTTCAAGGTTTTTCCCTCCTTGGATCACTCTCAGTAGGTACTCCCCACGGCTGACCATGAGCACCCAACAACCCTTGTCATTTCAGACATGCTTGGATGCAGTCGTCTGGCCATTATGATTCGGCCCTTTTCAAAGTCACTCAGATCTTTTTCCCTGCCCTTTTCTTCTGCATTCAACTTGTCCAGTACTGAATATTAGCTTACTAATATATCCCAGAGATGGTTAACATGATTCGTTTTACATGGTGGTGGTCATGATGTCTTGGCTCATCAGTGTATATTGAGTTTGCATGTTCTACCCATGACGTGACATGTTTTTTTTTATGGGTTTTCTGGTTTTCCTTCACCACAACACGCAGCTTTGGTCAATTGGTGTCTCTTCATTGCCTTTTGTGTGTCCGTGTCTGTGTCTACAAGCCCTGTAATGGACTTGTATCCCATCCCAGGTGTAACCTGCATTGTAACCTTTGTTTGGGATAGGCTTCAGATTGAATCTCGACCCTGCATCGGAAAAGCAGTTATGAGAAAATAGCTTCATCCGCAAATTAAATTACCGCTATCGTGAATGTCACTAGTTATATCAAGAGTAGCATTTGGTAGTAGGCTCTAGATCACTTCAGCCCTACCTTGATACCTTTCAGTACCTTGGTAGGTGAATTTTTTAATTGGATGAATGCAGAAATGTATTTTTAAGTTAAAAATTTTAAACATTGATGATATCTGTGGTCTTAGAATTAATCATGATCATCTGCACACATGCAGATTCATGCTTGATATATGTACAGCTTTCACAGAATAAGACTGAAATGGGAGGCGTTGTAATAAACACTGTCTCTCTTTCTAACTCTTTGTCATTTCCATGTCAGACTTGCAGTAATGAAGTAAAATGTATCTGCGACCAGGACTACACTGGCAAGGACTGCAGCGTTTATGACCCCATTCCCGACCCCAAACCCCCGGATGGCTTTGAGAAATACAAAGGTTCGTACCACACTGCATCTCTACAGTGCATATCTCTCCCAAACAGGAGCCTGCAGTGCGCTCCATCTCCACACATCTGTATTTCCCTGTACAAGACTTTTACCTGCTCTCCATTTTCATCTGCAGAGTTCACACTCTGAATAAATCCCTGTGACCTTCTGAATATATTTTAAGGATGATGTCATCTCCTTGTGGGGAGGATAGCAGTTTATTGAGAAATCATAATTAATTTATAATTAACCACACCCCAATCTTTATGTTTGTGCTGGGATCTCTTCTCCTGTGCATGCACACATTCACACGCACACGCACGGACACACTAAAGAGCGCCACCACCAAGCTTATATAACACAGAGAAGGTTGAAACAGGAGTTCTCCATCTAGGGTGACCAAAGAGATCTAGCACCTCACCAGCTGCAGCTGTAGTCTGTATGTCCTGATCTGTATGTGCAGCAGGCATTAAGCTCCTACCTCAAATGTGTCTTGCTTATTTTATTACAGTGTGCCAGTGAAAAGGGGGGGGGCTTTATGGCAATTTGCTTGTCCAGAACAGAAACCACCACAAGGCAAGCGGGTGTTCTGCAAAGAAAGAGTGTGGGAAAAACAGGCAGAAGTAACAGGAAAAGTCAGACTTCTTTCTTCATTGAGTGTCGTCTCCTTGCCAGCCTCCTTCCCCCCTCCCTCTCTCCAGCTGGCTGTGTTTTGGTGCCCCTGCACCATTCTGACGTGTCTGGTGGTCCTATCCCACTCCCACCATTCTTCCCCTCCTTCTCCTTTATGCAGGTCCCAGTGGCACCAATATCATAATAGGGTCCATTGCGGGTGCAATTCTCCTGGCAGCTATAGTCCTGGGGGGGACAGGATGGGGATTTAAGTAAGAGCCTTCGCATGCCTGTGTGATTCTGTCTGCTTATAACTGGTACCCAGAAAATACCCAACAAGCACCTTGTGTATGCCAAGAGGACTCCTGGCTCTGTCAGGGATGAAGATGGGGAACTACAGGCAGGGGGCAGGACGTGCAGATTAATTTGATAATTTAATTCACAGGTTTTAACTCCCTACCAATGAACTCACCCTCTTTGCAGCATCAGCTACTTGTAGAGGTAGAATTTCTCAGTTAAAATTGGGTCCCTCTAATATGAAATACTTTAAATGCCAGGGTAGGAGTCTGGGCTAGTCCTACCTCTTGTTTGAACTTTATGTTCAGGCTGCCAGGGACTTGTTTCATCTCAGTAAATGCCCCATCCTGCCCTGCGTGCTTGTCATGGATGTTCTTGTTGGGTGTTGTGCTCTGGGGAGGGACTGGGGCTTAGTATGCATGACTGCATGGCCTGTAGCTGTTGGTGGAGGTTGAGGCAGCAGAAAATATGGGTTATCCATAGTTATCCCAGCATTTAACAAAATGAGTCTTCTGTCTCCACTAAAGTCCATCACTAACCAGTCTATACTAAAGCCCAACAAGGTCTGCTGAAATTCAGTGCCACCTGTTCAGTGCTTTGGGCCAACCATGCTGGGCAAATGCACTATATAAAAATGAATTGAAGTGAATTTTGCTGCATGTGTTTGCATCTCCATGTCTTTCCATCCGTATGTTTGGGAGCCCTGCTGTAGCACAGCTAAACACAGTACTCAGTCTAAAGTGTAATATGAGTAAATACTTAGAAGTGAAAGCTAGATAAATGCATTGGTAGCATCATCTATCAATGCCTGACAGAGGGTACACTGGTACTGAATTCTGGATCAAATTCTGATTTACTCAAAACTGTAATTGCTTCAAGCAATTAGCAGTATTTTTTATATCTATATTTATTCTTATTTTATTTTAAAAAGGTTCTGTTTGTTTCAGATTAAGGGATTTCTACTTGTATAACATTGATACAGACAGACTGTTTCTTTGTGAGTTAGAATTCCAGAAATACAATAAAGTTTCTGTTTCTTTATACACAACTTCTAACCTGTTCCCTCCCTCTCCCTCACCCATTCTTTCCATTACGGCTCTCATAAAGAAACATCCGGAGAGGAAGGTACGACCCAGCCCAGCAGGCTAAGCTGTGAACTCCCTACTCATTTTATAAGCCTTACCTTGTTTGTACCCAGGCCTTCTCCAAATATTGTGTAATCATACTCGGTAACCATTTGCATTGCATTGCATTGGATACATGCACTGGGATGTTTACCAAAAGCCTGTCCTGACGGTTAAATTAAAAAGTCTGATGATACCAATGTGCGCTTGATAGTGCACACTGGGGTGTCCCATCACAAAATGCCTGGTTACCCCCGAGGAATGTGATTTGTGTAGCCCAGGACCAAAGTTCTTCTCTTCCTCTGCTTTGTTTTAAAAAATCTGGAATCAAATTCTAATTCTGCTAATGTTTCTTATAGTGTATTTAAGTATCCCAGTCTTTTAATTTCAGCAACAATGACAAATTCAAAAGAAAAACAGCATTCATTCCCCTGAAGGAAGCAACGGATGTCATTGTTAGAGATCTTAGGTCCGATCACTGCTCACTAAGACGTCTTGGTTTTTATGAGCTTCAGATTAACGTCACAATACAAGCCACATTAACATAAATTATTTGTGCAATGTAGTACGTGAAATTAGACATAACAGACCTTTTTTTACACTCCTAAAGACAAGCAATTGTACAACTTCTAACCACATTATTTGAGACTGAATGAAGTAATAAGGATTTGTAATAAACCCGATAAATATATTATTGGTTACTAAAGAAATGTGATATATTTACTTATATAACGTATGTTTTGTCCCCCTATGTCAACTAATTTAAACATTTCAAAAGCCACTTTAGGTCATTATTACACCATGGAAGGTCATAAACGTTGACCTATTATAACATTTTACATATGATATGAGTTGCTTTAAATTTTAAGTGCAGTGAAACTTATAATGACATTTTACAGCAATTGAAATGTGTCCATGACTGTTTTGCTAATATGGGAAATAATGATGTCAAAGCAATTAAAAAGTCAAAAAGTGAAAATAAATAAATTCCGTACATGGCAGAGTGATCTAGTGTCTTTTTGAATATGCTGTTGTATTTTGCTTAGCAGGCATTTTCTGTTTCTTGACATCCTTGTAATATTTTCATGCCAGTCTTGTTTTCTCTCTAAACACGTCTTCAGCTGTCTCTCTTGTTTCTCTTCTAGATCTGGTGGTGGTTAGGCTTACGCTCTCTCAGTTGCTCTTTTTCTGCACTGTGTCCTTTTCACTGAGGAGGAATTAAGAAGAAAAAGTCTTCCACTCATCGCTGTACACCCACACCTTGAGTGACCTGTCCAGTTATTCCACCCTTCTGTAATCTCCTCCGTTCCAGCCTATCTCCACATGCATCTTCCTCCTCACATGGTCAACAACCAGGCATTCCAGCAAGAACCAACTGCCAGTCGTTTCTTCAAGCACAATTCAGATCTCCAAAAAACTTGTTCTCAGAAAAGTGGACTTCCAGTGGCAAGAAGGATTTCTTCTGTCCCAAAAGCTTTATCTTTTTTTTCTCAATTTCTATTTTCTATTCTATTTTTCATTTTTATTACTGCGAACCAGATGAATGAGACACTGCATTTTCAGTCATATTTCACAGAACTCCACACACTGGACTAGAAGTTTTGGTTCTCCAGAATACAGACTGATGCATTATAAGGATGCCTGTTTAAATTAATTGGAACATTGGAGAATTTTGAGTTTATTTATTTATTTTTTGATCAGGGTAAAGGCTAAGCGAATGAAGCGTATCACACTTCTGCCTAATCCAGTAGTCCCACATTGCAGGAGCCACTGGTGGGTGTGAAGGAGGAGGGAGATTGTGGAATCACCTTTTGCCTCTGTCTTAGATTTTTTGTACTTTATGTCTTAAATGTTGGCACTTACTGGGTAGAAGCTCCCCATTCTCAGCACTGCCACCTGTTTCTGGATTGGTGCAGTAGACCGCATGGAGTACTGTCCCAACTCCCAGCAGAGTTTTGTATCTGTTCTCTGTCTACTTCAACTACTCTCTTTGTTTATCATATGGCTACTTTTATCTTGTATCTACTAACATTCCAGCCAATGTAACTGTAATAATATTTTTATATTTTATTTATATTTATATATGTATATTTCAAGATTATGCCACACTTTAGCTGGGTCTTGCAGTGAACTCTCTCATACACTGTGAAACAGCTGTTTTTCCCCCTTAACTCCTTTTCATGCAAGTAAATGTCTGTGTGTATGCGTGGGCATCTACGTTAATATGCACATGGACACACCAGCTGGTGGCTGGGAAAAAAAGGCAGTACCATGCATCTTTTTGTGTATGAAGATGTGAAGTGAAGACCGTAAACTAGAGTCCTCACATGAGGCGGAATCGCCGTCCTTAAATGGACGCATCTGAGCATTTGTAAACGTATGTCATCCCAGGGGTGGGGGATTTGCTCGTTTACTGGAAGCTGTGCTGTTTCATAGGTGCCAGGCAATTATGAACACTGATGTGTAAGTGGATCTAGGCCTCTCGTCCCTGCCACCATAACTGGGCCTTGTATATGTGTTTCAGAACCTTATCAGACTTGGCTATATATGACTGAGGGCCAAACGGTGAATGTGCAGTTCACAGTACACAGAAAAATTCCCATTTTCAATTTGTGCGTGTGCTTGAGATGAAGGTTCCATGGCTGCAGAAAGGTCTCTGGATTGCAAACTGCAAAGATAACTGATGTTTGTTACACTGAAAGTAAAACTAAAATTGGAACTTATTGGAACTAAGATCCTGAATATTGAATTGTTACTCATATTATAATTATTCGTTACTTTGTGTGGCCTCTCAGTATCCCCTAACGGTGAGCCTCCAGAGCCAGTATGCTAAATGTATGATGGATGATCTGTAATTCCCGCTATATTCTGATAAACAGGTGAGAATAGAGTACAGGTTGGAATTATAGTCTTTATTTCTGATTTTTGCAGTGACTGCAAAACAAAAATACACTAGTGGCAAAAACTGTGGAAACGGTATTTTTGGCATTACGCTCTAAGAACTACTACAAGAATATTACCGCTAATGTTCATGCACTGGGTGGTTAAATAATTAGCTGGAGTAACTGGAATTAAGTTCTGCAATCTCTAAAGATTGGAAGTGTTTCCACAATTTTGGCTACTAGTGTAAATAAATGTAATTTCAGTATTTTCTGAATCTGTAAATTAATCCAAAAAAAAATCCATGATTAAGGAAAGAAAGACCCACACATAGACCTTGTATTTAGCACATTTCATGGTAGCCACTCCAAACACATCATGCCTGGAACAAGCATCCCTGTGCTGCTCTGATTTGCCTGCTCAGTCAGCATGCCTTCTGTCTCCCTGATCTAGTCTTTCACTGGCAAACACACAGCATGATGAATGCAGTGCACCACCCAATAACTTCAAGCGCTATGCTCACTTCATACTTTTGAATAATACCGTCTAGTTCCATTTGTGATTTGTTACTTGCTGAAAATCATCTGATAGAGTAGCACAATATCAGTTGTTTTTTTCTGCTGTAAAATGTTTGCGGAAAAAGACGGCAAGGCCACTACTGGTAGAATAATTCTGTTCTTTGCTAATGTTTCCTAACACTGCCACCATGTTGCTGTACTTCTCAGGCGATTTCCCACTGTTGCGCTGGGCAAAGGATCCAAGTCAATGTCCTGTTCAAGTCCTAAAGCCAGCTTCACAGGAAGTATTTTGTGGCTAGTTGAGTAGTTTGGTTGACTTTTACAGGACAAAATGACAGGTCAAAGGGCACATTAGTTTTAAGAGCAAGACCTGGTGATCGGATAGCAGCCGACTAGAAACTCAGGAACAAACTGTGTCTCTGCTACATTACATGAAGACTCCAGAAGCGGATGGAGTGTTGTGTACAGTAGTTTGACTTTGCACATTATGGGGAAAAAAGGCCATTATGAGCAGCTTGCACACTACCTAGACCTATAATCTTTTATTAACAGTTTTGCCTAAGATGAAATTCAACCCAAAATTAAACCAAGATCATTTCCAAACCCCTGAAAATGTCTCATAGCTATCAATGCCTTGTTTAATCAATCTATACAACACCTAAAAGAGCAAAATACCCATGCTTTTGTAAATGTGTATAATACTGTGTGTATTGACTGTATATGTTGACTATGATATGACTGTAAACATAGAAGACTCATGAATACACAATAGAAATATACGTTATAAGGTAATATTTACAGAGATGGATATGATCTGTCTCTCCACCTTGTACCCAAGAAAAGTATATTCCAGCTCATATTCATACTCACGATTGTTAAACTGTGTATATTTGTTGAGCATTTGGCTAGGTGTTTCATTGTAAAAATATTCTGCGTTTATTTAATCATATCTCTCAGTGAAATGTTCATCCCCCATGCATTTCTGTTTGTGTTATGATTTGAATGCCATCATAGATAAGGCCATATAAAACATTAAAGGCCTTTCTCAAATATCCAGTCTAATTTTTAAGGTTTCTTTACGACTTAATGAGCAGGTGCCACCAACTAAATGAAACTCTGTGAATAAACTACTAGAATTAAAATGAAAAAAGAAATTATTTCTGCGTGCATTATTTTGCTTGCTTGTTTGTGTGTGTGTGTGTGTGTGTGAGGGGGGGGGGGTGTGTCATGTATATATCATGTATATATCATGTTGTTGGGACAATGTGATAAAAGCCTGTTATTTTGACGTTGTGGGGACCACTTGAATACAATGAGCAAAGCTGAACGACAACATTCCCATTTCCAAAAGTTTGACTTTTACTTTACTTACTGTTTTATGGGGCTGTAACATGATTTCATCTTTAGATACTCATTAATATTCAAGGGATTCTTTGGGATTGTACTAAACGAATGTTGTTAAAAACCATTTCAAAATCATTTTGCATAATTCTGACATTTTTTGTTTTGAATCGTTTGATGTTGCCATGCAGTCCTTTCAATGGATCGTTACCTTGCAATGGCAGGAATGCTCATGTGTCCTAAGAGATGCCATCTGTTGCAATATATTTTCATTGCCAGTGTTTCCCATAGCAATAAGATTTAATGGAGGTTCTAGGTAAAGCAAGACCAATGCTGTATATGTAAGTGGTGGAAGCTGATGCTGGTCATTATGAATTTGAGAAATGGAACAATACATTCCATCTACAATGGATTGCATTCTGGCTTTCTGGAATTCCTGTATTTTCATGATTTCCAGGGTTGACTGTACAAGACCCTACCTGATAGGTATATAAATTTTAATTTAATTGTTTCACCTGGATAAAATACTTCGAGAATTATTCATTTTTACCATTGTGAACAATCACTTGCAATATAAAAGCCCCATTGCTTCACTACATTTAAAATTAAAATTATGCATACCTTCAATTAACCATTCTGTAAGTAGATTTCTAGCTTTTGACTGATTTAATTGCTGATTTAAGAACATTTATTAATTGATCAGCCATTTTCAATAAAATTGCCCAAATAAGAGACGATTTATGCATTTGGGTAATGCTCCAGTCAAATAAAAGTATAAATTTCAGACCCCAGCTGAGTTCAATGATGATGGCTGATAGTTGTTCATTTTTAAAATTTATCCCAATCATTGGACTTCAATTTAGGAATAGACAGGAGGTGATAATGAAACAGTGATGTTAAATGTTTATATAAAAAAATACAGAAAATGTTCCTTTTTCAGAATAATGATATTACATTGCAGTAGTACAATATTTCTGCACTGAGAAGAGACGCAGAGATGAGAACTGGGGATTTGGATTTGCACAGAAATGTTAATGCATAATGTTAGTGGCATTTGCATCATGCTCAAAGATTCCTCCAGAGACAGAATTTTCAATAATTGCATTTTGTTTGAGATGATTAAAGAACACCTTCTAATTTCTATACAGCTGTTTAACTAATACAGAGTTAGAGTGCACCAGAGACTACCCCCAGGACTGCATAGCAGGGGAACACCGGGCTGAAAGTCAGTCCATAGTAGGGCACCCACAGTCACATGTTTGTAACCTTTTTGAGATACTAGTTCACTTGTAGGAGGAAACACAAGAACTTTTTTCTCACACATACAGCAGGGAATGAGTTTTAACTCTGCAAGACTAAAAAAATATAAGCAGAACAATTTTTTTAAATGACTGAACAGTGTTGGATTGTTTCATACAAAAATGTGATCAATACTGATTAACATCTCCCTCAAATCAACAATGTTACTGAATTTCCACTGTATAAAGGCAGCAGCCAGTATCTCAAACTATTTAAATGTGTCTCTAACTTTTTTACCCTCCCCCTTGTTTAAGCATGATGGTGCCTGTGTGGTATTTGTCTAGAGGCTATTTTTTAATTGGACACAGAAAGTTATATTCCTAGTCATCACCACCACACTAGAACTCATAGTACAATTTGATTCCCCTAGAAACATAACAACAAATAAGTAACACAAGCACGCTATGTACATTAACATTAGTGTTGTTGGTTTATGTATTACAGTTTTTTTCGATTGCTTTGGCACATTTTATGAAACATTCTTAACATTCTCACAACCATAAGAGCATTTCTCAACTTAATCCATGCATATAGCAAGACAGTAATTTTAAGCTGCAAAAGGCCATAAATCGCCCAAAACAACTCATGTCTAAAAGCAAATAATTCCTGAATTAGTTAGTGCTACCAAAATTAGAAGTCTAATCAGCATAATTTTAACCATAAGGGTCAAAATGCTTAGATTTATTGTCAGTATGCCAATGTAAGTCTGCTCCTGAGCTCCATAGATTTGAATGTTAGTCATTTCCCACTTTCTCATTGTCACTGATTGGTCATTCTTCTACACCAGTTTCAACATTGCAAGTTCTGCATTACAGTACATAAAGTTCACTGGGGAAGGCACTCGCAGGCATTTTCAGTCACTGTGCAATACAAAAACAGCAAAAATCCTGTACTGTGGGAAAGAAAAACACAATACCGTATCACTGCAATTTATGGAATCTATTTTTAAATCATTTTGAAAGCTTGGTTAACTGTTTTGCATGTGGTGGCTAACATGATGATCACTTACATAAACAGTTTTGGGTGTAAAATTATTACAATGGGAAAAACCATAATCCAGTTTTGACAAACAAGACTAAAACAACAGAAAATAGTGCTGCTGTGCACAAGTGATTGTACATGAACATCTGGAAATTTGAGCGAAACAATGTCGTTCTGTTGTGCAGAAGCGAAATTATGGTGTAGGGATTACACTAGCTGTTCTGTGAATGTCAGTTGTCATATGAGATATGTACCGAAGCAATTTTAAAAAAATCTATTTTTTGTATAGTACTTCCACTGCAGTCATGAACTTTTTGTTATTTCAAATTATGTACACATTTAAATTCATTTGTACCTTGTGCACCACATCTAACCAATTATAAATAATTTAGTTTTCACTCAGTTTTGATTTCTGAATAACCTGTGAGTAAATCAGAAAACATATTTTATAATGTGATCATACTTTTCAGCTCCATCCATTTATACAGTCGACCCATCTGAATTGCGGCTTTCCCCATTGCGATTTCAATATATTGCAGAGTCGGCATAAGAAAATAACTGGAATGTTTCGGGAGTTTTGCGTAAGCCGCAGACGACTCACAAAAGGTTTTGTAATTAATAAATTCATAAAATATATGTACAGTGCTGGTTTGGAGGAGGACAAGTTTGTTTGCCTCAACTGCTCTTGTGATATCTCGCAGTAATCTCGCAGTGATCTCTCAGTGATCTTTGTATCTCACATTTCTTGTATCTTTTCGCTTTACTTCACTCACAGGGGATCGAAAAATTGTACATTTTTTTGGTTGTGGTTTTTCCAGATCGCGGGGGCATTGTGGAAGGCTTGATTGTACATACATTGATCTTCCAGTCCCACATATCCATCATAAGGATATGGTAGGCCAGATCGACTCTACGGGTGCCACCCATCGCTTATAATATGGGATTGTCCCGTAAAATAAACGTCTGTGTACTAAATTATAAGGGACGGGTGGCACTCCTAATCCTTTCTCAGAAAGCATAATGCATGAGGCAGGAGACACCCTGGATTGGATGCCAGTTCACACCCTCAGACGTAACCACTCGTTACTAGACCTTTTGAGGAAATCAAAGTACCCCAAAAAACATATGCAGGCTTGGGGGGAACTCCAGTCCTGGAGGTGTGAGACTGCAGTGCAACTTTATTTGTTTCCTGATACTTGACAAAGTGGTTTCTGTGGGAAATTCTAAAACCTGCTAATGCTGCCAAAAAACCACCCCCCCCCAATGCTTTAGGATCTGATGAAATTTTAAAATGGCAGATATAACGAAGGAACACTCAATTTATTCTTAACGAAGGGTCTAAATTATGAACAGCTTAAATAAGGATCTGGTTATGAATATTAGCATGTGTTATAACATTGCTGTGCAAATAACTTTAAGTGTAAACACAATAGCTCATGAGTGCAGTGAAAATTCCCTACAAATAACTACATGAAGTGAGCTGACACCTCGTTGTGTTCAGAAACAAATATCTTGCACTGAGTTTGACATGCAGTATGTTAGTTATGTTTCTAATAGAATCAAACTGTGATCTGTGAGTTCTTGTGTTGGTGGTGAGTCAGCATATTATTTGCTGTAACCTGTTGAGAAAGAGCCTCTAGACAAACGCCCCGCAAGTACCATCCTGCTACTGTTTGAACAAGTGGATGAGGCTATTCAGTTTATTCTCTTAGTTTTTCTGAATTGCCTAAGCACATTTCCTGAAATACCATTAAAATATTCAAAACTATGAGTGCAGTCAGCATATCAATTTATACTTTGTAGCGAAACACTAGATTGTGCCTGCAAAAGGGCATAATTTAATCGAAATACTTAACTCATGTTTCCAAAATCACAGATATCCATCAGTGAACACAGTTGATGTCACCTAAATGAGATATCCGTCACAGTTTGCACTCATAACAATGTTTCATAAAATGTTTTATAAAATTCACCAAATCATATTGTAATCACGATAAAAGCATAATCATTGGACGGAAGTTATTTTTCTTTAAACACCTTGTTTCATCGTCCACATAGCACTTCTTATTGCATTCGCACAGCGATTTATATCCTGGAATCATTCTAGAAATTTGGTGAACTGTTTTGCATGTGGTGGCTTACAGTGATTGCTTACATATTTAGTTTATCTATAATTATTTCACTGGGTAACTACACAATCTATTTTCACCAACAAGGCTTACAGTTTTTCTCCATTGCTTTCACACATTTCTCAAATCACAATTAAGATTTGCAAAACAAGTTTTGCGATGCCCGCACCATGATGTCTCTTGTTCACGGCATAACATCAGTTCTCATCCTTTCCCTCAAATTGCAAATGTTTTAGTACATGTATGCAAATTACCATATACAACTGTCCTGAATTGGCACAATAATCAGTTGCCATTGTTAAAATGGAGTATGTAGTTTCCCAGTAAGTAATTTTATACCCAGAGCTATATATGTAAGTGATCATCATCTCAGCCACCACATACAGAGAAGTTCACCAAGCTTTCAGAATGATCCAAGAATATATTCCATAAAATGCAATGATGTGGCGTTGGTCCCAATCCTCAAGGTTTACCTGTGTTTTTAGCCATCTCACGGCTTGTCATGCACAATTTATTGTGGCTCACTGTTTTGCAGATTTTTTTTATCACCCATCTCACTGTTTGCACTGCAGCCAGGACATTATGTACTATTTTTGTTGGCATTTTGTTTTTTGCGTTATACAGTGCTGCTGTTCCACTGTGTTTAAAGACCGTTTAAGTACAGATCTGAAGATGTTATGCATGCATGCAAGTCATGGCCGGCCCAAGGCATAATCGAAGGCATAAGCACCCAGCGGCCCTGAGCTCTGGGGGGGCGGGGGGGGGGGGGGGGGGGGGGGGGGGGGGGGGGGGGGGGGGGGGGGGGGGGGGGGGGGGGGGGGGG